>JAULBM010115137.1:0-18796 GCA_032357055.1 Geukensia granosissima | reverse complement strand
GTTTTCTTTCGCTTCCTCTTTTATGTAAACCATGTCGTAACAACAATGGCTTCGGTGTGAAACTGAATTAAAGTCATTCAACCTTGAAATATAGGTCATGTGGCCTCAATTTTTCAGCAGGTTGTCAATCGCACCCTGGTGCATCTGCACATGAAAAATTCATAATATAGCTCTTTCAGTTTCTGACAACTCGCAGTTTTCGCGGACATGAACACAAGAGGTATTCCAATAATCCCCTCATACATTGTATTTATGCTAAATAAAAACGCTTATAAAATTCTGAAATGAGATTAACCACCCCTTTAAGTACCGCATGCAGGCTTCTTATGGGTCTGGTCCAAAACTTTATGTATAAACAGACAGCTAGCAATCTATATACCTCAGAATGTACTTCTTCTTACCTGGAAGGGTACACAATTTAAATTTAAAATGAGTTTTACTTGAAGGCCGTAATAGGACCTGTAGATGTTAAATTCTACTGTCATTTGGTGTGTGGCTGTCTCATGGACAATCTTCGCAAATATCCTATTTTTATATCCCTAAAATTTATTTATTGTGTTTTTTAACTTGTTCCCCTTCCTGAATATCCCTGAAATATTACCAACTAGGCGTTAAGCAGCAATCAATCAAACAATTTAAAAAATTCCAAGATAAATACATGCAAAAGTATATCAAGGATTAGGAATGATATATGGTTACTCAGTTTTTTTTTCAATTTGCTTAATTAGAGAAATTTTTATACTGAAAGGTTTGTTTGATTCAGTATAAGAATAATTCAGCTCCCGTTAGACATGTATACGGCGTACATTGTAAAGAAACAGAAATTTATTGTCTGGTGAGTTCAGAACCAAATTTTCAAAATTTTGGTCATTTCGACCAATGACCAAAAATAAAACTTCAAACTTTCATGAGTCCCAAACACTGATATAATGACAAGATCGGCATTATTGGATTCAGAATATTATTTAACACAACTTGAACTACCTGTCCACCACTCACCTTCACATGACCCAAAATTGTTCACAAAAAGTTATAATGTGGTTCGGAGTTTAGTATTTAGCTTTATATGCATGTGGCACTGTTTATCTTGCGTGGTTTTTCAGGGAAATTTAAAATATTGAAATAACACAACTGAAATTAATGACCTAGCTGAAATACCAAATTGTTATTTTTGGTCTCTACGAAGTTTAGCTTAAAAGTCGCATTCGTCTTTATAATCTTTTTATTTTCATTGCAAACATTAAAAAAACGGAAAGTCAAAAAATTTGATAGCCATACGGCAGTATCTTAATGGCAGAGGGGTACTACGCCTTTCAATTTTAATTTAGGCTAGTTTGGAGACTGTGCAATTACAACCCAGTCGCATATCCTGACACAAAATTTTCGTCCAAGTCATATTCATGTATTTGACAGGTAAAAAACATACCCAATTGAGCTGAAAACCTTGCAGTATGTATATAGCAATTGCAGGTGACCCCCCTCAAATCAATCTGTCGGGACGTCTGATTGCTTCATTTTACGATTCGGCCTTGGCTTCCTCTGGTTCTAATGTTCCCGATTAGATTTGATTTACTCCTTGAAATGTGGTATACATTTGGTGACATATGTAAAATTCAACATTGATAAACTATCTTTTTAAAATACTTCAGTGACAACTTAATTACTGTTAAAAATGCATCAGGAACTATCTATGAATTATATTTATAGAAATGCCTTATGAACTTTCTTCAATAAGTTATTGTGTAGGATTCCGTAATTGGATTACTTTCCCGTGCAGTTTACATGTACAACCGTTCTAAAATGCAGCGCCACCTGTGGAAAAAATTGAGCGCCATCTGTCGTCATAATAATCGTTAGCATAATACAACAAATCGAGCATCTACATTTCACGAATCGACATTTTACGAATCGACATTTTACAAATCAACATTTCACAAATCGACAAATGACGAATTGGGATTTCACATAATTACAATTAACAGATGGACATTTTACGAATTACGAATTGTGATTTTACACAGCAACAATTAACAAATTGACATTTCAGGGTATACGAATTTGGAATTTACACAAATTACAATTCACAAATTGACATTTCACGAATTATGAATTGAAGTTTTACACAGTGACAAATAACGAATTGACATTTCATTTATTACGAATTGAGGATTTACACAGTGACAACTAACAAATTGACATTTTACGAATTAAGAACTGAGGTTTTACACAGTGACAACTAACAAATTGACATTTAAAGAATTAAGAACTGAGGTTTTACACAGTGACAACTAACAAATTGACAGTTCATGAATTACGAGTTGAGGTTTTACACAATGACAACTAACAAATTGACAATATCCAAATCAAGAATTTGGACCCCGTTGGCTTTCCATGGATAAAGGCAAACTATTGCCAAAAGCATCTCCGTAGGTGAAGTTCTTGAAACAAGTGATTACGTACTTGTTGGGTAGGCTGCAAATGAAAGCAAATAATTCATATTTTACGAATTTTGGCTATAAAAGTCTGCGAAGATAGCGAAAATTAAAACACCGCGAATATTACTAATTTTACATGTATGTATTAGTTCATGTTCCATAGTGAAATAAAATTTAGATTTTTGGACCTCTTGTTTAGACTATTTAGCACTGTAAGCAAAACTCACAAATGATACCCTGCACTCTATCCCAGTTTTTAAAAGTATTCGTCTGTCCTTGGAATAAGCTGAAATGAACTGCCTTACTATATGCATATATACATATTGTATCTTATGTTCATGTAAAGTTTTATTGAAGTTCATTGAATGGTTAAGGAGATGCGCATACAATAAAACAATACTACATGTAACAATTATATAAATTGCGCCTTACGTAGCTGAATCATCAGTTATTTAACTCTAGTACGTGAGCCCTGCCAAATAGAAACCCAGTGGATGACATGTAAATTCTTCTCCATACATCAATGCATACAGATGACCACAAAATTATGATAGTCAAGGCATATCATCTTTTTCGAGATTTTTGAAATTTTTACGTGTGAAGATCGATTTCTGGACAATAACATTTCTGTATAATAACTAAGCACTAGTTTTTGCCCAACAAATAAACATCAAAGCTGTTTTACTGCAATTCGTATCGGTGCGATGGTAAATATCCTTTGCGCTGGATTCGGCTTCATCTTACGGTTTGTTTAGATATTAGTTTCCCATTTTACAATGTTTTCATATTGTATTTTTCTGTTTTTAGGTTAAATGCTTTTAATGAGAGGTTACTCCTTGAGTATAATTTATTCAAGATTAGTAACTTTGAATTTTGATACCTTTAGATTGATGCCTCTTGCTGGTGAACTAGAGGTCTTCGATATTCACATGCTCAGTTCTCAGACTTGTCTAGCAGAATTTTGCCGCATATCATTTCATAGAAATTTCCAGTAATTATTTAAATTCTTAACCCTAAAGGCTTAATTCCTTGCGTGGAACAGGGTAGATTTCCATCCAACTGGAAATGGGTGCCTAGTTCGGTTTGTTCGAATATGTGTTCTTCATTTTACAATGTTTGGATTTTGGCTTGCCTATATTTTGGTTCTAATGATACTGGTGAGAGGTTGTTCCTAGAAATGCGTATAAGCATATCAAAACGCAAAATTACCAATGTTGAATATATATAAAAAATTTGGTATGCTATATGTATATTTCCAATAGTAACCTCACCAGTAGCATTAGAATTCACAATATTTGTTCAACATTGGTAAAGTTGTATTTTTTTTTCGAATATGATGGTACAAAATTTTGCTCATTTTGAACCTCAGCTTATTATTTTTTAGAAACCAATTTATTTTTTTTTAATTTTTGTTTAATTGTTCTAGACAGAAAACCGCACTATATGCGTAGAAGGTATATGTATTACAAAATTCAATATAGTCACGCATTGTTCTTAAAGATTAGCACTGCATTTGTTAAATGATTCAAGACTATGAAACATTTTTTTCCGATTAAATGCACTTATCTGTTACAGACAACAATTTTATGCAAGACAATCAAAGGTATCTATAATTCTAAAATTACCTAATGAATATGTATGAAACTGAGATGATATGTTGTAAATGACAAGAAGACCATAATGCATCTCCGTAAGAAATGGCGGAAAATATTGAATCTAAAGGTCATTACAAGTACTTTACAAAGGGTGGAAGACCACAATTATGACTAGATCGCCCCAACAAATAAAACCCGTATACGTCAAATTGTGCTCAATAATATACTTATAAATACAAACTACAATGTGAAAGGCAATTACATTAGTCTCTTTGAACACTATGAAAGTTGGAGTTTGACTTATCAAATCTATTTTCCGGTTTTTTTGCAAGTGTTTCTATGAAAGCTATGAACGGGGTTCAAACTAAAATCATATATAATTATCAAGGACATGCCGTATCGTTGTCTATATGACAGCTTTTGAAAAAGTATAAAAACAACATTCCAGCTACTCCTACATACAGCAAGTGTATTTCATAATTTAAACCTAATGCAGGGCTTGTGCTTCCTTTGAGGATTTTATTGATAGATGGTTGCTTCTTTAACAAGAATGCTATTGAACCAAGAATTTCTCGTGGTGATCACCCCAAAAATTTTTCGGTCGACATCATGATGTGGTTTACCGGTACAAATATCCATTGCACAAATGACAATGGAATTCTTAACATTTCCGGAACTACAAATTTGTTTCCTTACCGGTCGTGACTACCATCAAGTTTGAGGGATTTGTGTTACGCTTGCGTTAATTTCCAGTGTGGTGTTGTATAATATAACACTAGAAGATGTGGCACGATTGTCAACGAGGCTGCCATCCACTTTTAAAATAACAGTAGAATTTAAACTTCTTCAGTTTCAATTAAAGCTTTAATAACGAAAACCTTAAACCGTGTTTGTCTATTATTTTTTGGCCATGGTATGTCGTCTTAGCTAACAATTCTTGTCTGTCCCTTTGGTATCTTCGATTTTTAAACATATAAGAATAAACTTAATTCCTTAAACAATGGACAAAGGCAAGCTCTTTATGGTTTAAAACCACAATAGTGATAATACAAAATATCACAAAAAATCGACCATAAACTAACAAGGTAAAATATAGTAGCGACAACCACTGAAAAAGGTTTTTGACTTTGGACAAGCACAAAAATTATTGGAGGGGTTCAACGTGTTTGTATACGGTCACGTCCTAATTTGAGACAGCTTTGTGACAAAACCGTATAAAACAAACTTTAAAAACCAACTGTATTAGATCAACTTTTAATGTCGATCTGAGTACATACACAATAACAATACGTCATAACATGATGTTTGTACCTACTTATTGTTTCTGACTTGCAATTTAAAATCCAAACGTACCTTACTGATTATATACCAAGATTTCTTAAACTAAGACACCAGTAAAAACTCTTCCAGCTTGATTTATTGTAAAATATCTTTGATAGCTTAATAGTAATACTTTATAAAATGAAGAAAACTTTATTAGATCATTTATTTACGTACTGGCCAACAAACGCAACACAAATTAATCATATTTAAAAGCTTAAAATAAATCATAAGACAAACATTGAATATTTATATGAAAAATATGAGCCACGTCATATAGAAAAAAACTTATGCAAATTGAAATAAAATCTGCATTCATGATTCATTTTAGCAAGATCTTTTTAACAATATTACATAGAAACATTTAAGCGCCAAGGAAAGAAACATATAGTAGCAGGTGTTTTGCAAAATCTTTAAATTATTGCATGTAAATGACTTGGCTTGCATAAGGCTGATTTCTATCTGATGGGGCTCAATTATGTATATTATACAAATTGGTATATAACTCTCAAAATCTGATTTTACATATATACACAAGAACGTCACACTATTTTATTCAGATCAGAAGGAAACTATGATAAACAGGCTGCCTCATTTGCAGAAAAATTGCTATAGTAATTGTTCAATCACTCGTATATTCTATCTTTTGTCTAACAAACTTATATCAATTTGAAATCTCATCATTAAAGTGTCTGACATCGATGATCGCAACCTATATCTTGAAGGTATACTTTTAAGCAGGGATATCGTTATCACAGCCTGCTTTAAACGTTCACCAAATTTACATTTAGTAAAATTACCGCTCTTCTTAAAAATTAAACTGTCATTGCAAACAATCTTTTTGATATTCACGGTTTTTTAGTTTAATACCGCAAAATACTACAAAATAACGATTTTAAAGTGTTGTATTTTGTAATTTGTAACAATTACATATGTGCATATTCATGGTCGTTGTCTTGCACATTTAGCAGTGCGTCATACGGATTTAAGTAATCATCTGGATCTTCATCCTCGAGAGAATTTTCATCATTCGATTCAGACGTTTGACTTTTGCGTTTTGAAATCTCGCCATTTTTATGAATTGTTCCTTCGTCTGAAAAAGGCAGAAAAAGTGTAATGATAGAGTTGTTTGCTGTTTTATGATTAAATATTGTGTCATTTATTGTGTCTGGTGAAAGTGTTCGATGTACATCTCGGATGTAAGTCATATTGGAAAGAGATGTGTCCCGAACATCATTTGGTGATTCGTGATATTCTTCTTCTGAATTGAGAGTTGTGATTCTTGTTGTTACATCGGTGATCTCATCAAGAATGCTACCAATTTCTTCATATTCATTTATTACATCAGAAGTTGGGTTTTCTTGACTTCCTGACATCCTAGAGTTACTGGAGCTTCTTTGATGGATACGCCAATAAACAGCACACAAAGCCCCAATGAAAAAGGCCAAAGCACTGACAACTCCCAGAACAACAAAGTACACTTGATACTTTTTTATTAAAGGACATCCTGTTTTACAAAAGACAAATTGTATAATCTTTCATTGTATATTTTTGGAAAGTCACACAAATTAATAATAAAAAATTGTGTCTCTTGTTTCACATTTTATTCGTTCAATTGTATGCGATTAGCTGGCTTTACAGCATTACTGAAATATTTTTTGTTGTTCTCATTTGATTATTTATGGTAGGCCACAAAATTATTTTTTGGGATACCCGAATCTGTCTTTTGGTGTAAGATGCATACACATAGACAAAATTAAAGTATGATTAATTTTATCGTTTTATTATTTGTATAGTTTGGTAGTCAATTTGTTACACTATCAATATTTGGCGTCATGTATATTTTTATTTAATCGGACCGATATAGAGATTGATTGATTGTTGTTTAACGTCCAGTGGCAAATATTTCATGCATATTCTGGACGGCCGATATAGAGGACAGCACAAATTTTGAGATTCCAGTGTGATAAGTTGTCATTTTATTATTATTATTGTTTGACTGAATTCGTTAAAATATCTCAACAAACACTACAGTTTCACCCTTGTTGAGGGCCATCTGAATTTTCTTTAACTTTCGGCAGCCAACTTACTATCTTGATGAAATACGGCCTCTTTGATAATCACTTCTTTTCATGCAGAAATAAATATGTATTAATAAGGAAATAGCCTTTGGCTTACAGTAAAATTGACCTTGTTTTTGGACATTCGGTTTTGAATGGATATGTTTCTGTGGATTTTATTTACAATTTCAACCTTGACCTTAAAATTCGAGTTCTACCTTACATGTTTGGTATTATCCTCCTAAATGATCTTTTATAAAAAGAAATAGCCCGACCAGACTGTAGATAAACTTAAATTAAAGCTTGAAACGAACCTGCATGAGACAATACAACATTGAAACTTCTTTGTCCGAGTTCATTTCGGACTATGAAGCTGTAATTGAAAACTGCGAATTCTTCAGAACTGGTATCTTGAAACGTTATTTTGTATCCATAAACCCTCGCAGTTACTCCATGAAACTCGACTTTCGTCTCTATCAATTCTTCTCTGAATAATGATGGCGACTCTGAAAGGTACTTTCCATGTCCGTCCCTATTACAAGATATGTCATAATACTTAGGATAACTGTACAAGTAAACGGTTATAGTTGGTTCTTCGCATACTTTTGTAAACTGCTCTGCCTGATTGATTTCTATAAAGACTGGAGCATCTATAAGGGAATATAACAGGGTAACTATTTGATGACTTTTTCGTTTATTTTCCTTTTTCTTAGCTTTTAAAAAGTTTTGTTTCTGTATATTTTTTATCTTAACAATGTGTTTTACTGGTGATATTAAGAATATTGAGATAAATATAAAGTTAATTTCGTCCAGCTAAATAGCTTCCAATAAAAAAGCAATACTTGCTTCATATGATTTTATTTTAGTCTGTTGCAATTTATTGCATAATAAAATAAGTGGAATTATAACTACATGTACCTTTAATATCCAATCGAGCTTCTGTCTCAACTAAAATCTTCCGGCTATCATTGGGTAACTTGTAATTTGCAATACATTTATAGATTCCTGAATTTTGGTAAGTGGAATTCGTATTAAGAATGATAAGGCGACCATTTTTATTTGATGGAATGAAGCGAATATGGTCTCTTAATTCGGATAGGTGCTCCCACAGAACAAATTCGTAATTTGTCCTATTTTCACTTGCTGCACATTCCAACATGTATTCATCCACAGCTTCATTGATATGGTTTATTTTCACATACATTCCCGGATGTTCTGGAAGATAAAAATTAAATCATTTGCAGTATTTGTGCCGTTATGAACTTTCGTATTTGATAAATTAAAAGCAATTTGTATTTGTATTTTAGGTAAAGATAAAGATTCTTTTGTTTCGGTCTTACAAAATATGGTTCCATGAAATATAGCATACTAAATAGTTTCAATATTTCTCTAACATTTGTAATTTTGTTTTGGAACCACTGGGTCGATGCCTCATGTTCCCGAGGGTATTTACCAACCCAGTTGTATCAAACAATATTTTACAGAAATTTTGACCGTATTCTGCAGTCTTTTGTTCGCTGTCGTCAGCAGGTTTTTTTTTTTTTTCGAGTGTATAACAATTTGGAATCGATTTCAAAAATGACTGAAGACATGGTTACTGAATTTCACATGCAAAATTTACCGGAGGCAGTTGATAGCACATGTCTTATGACACGACTATTTTACGACCTAAGCTCTAAATGTAAAAAAAAAATTAAGTTTTATCAAAGGATACAGTTTTACAATAAATGGTTGCTTAAAGGCGCAATATCAAAATGATCTCAGAATAAAATTATGTTTTAATGTATCGTCCATATTTTTTTGCAAATTAAAAAATATCGGATAATCAAAGTACCTGTTTTGCTGCGTAACGTGTTATTATATCTAGTGTCCTCCGTACTTTGACGTATTATTGCTGTTGAAATTCTTTGTTGTTCTGCAAAGAAATGCACTTAAGGATGCAGTTATAGGATTTCCCTAAAATATTGTAAAACTATATATACAGAAAATTAAACAAAATGCATTTATGACCCGGAGAAAACGACCGACCCTGGGCATGTTACTGACAAACTTGTCAAATTGAGGGCACGTGGTCTAAAATTGACAAAAAAATGAAATTGAAAATGCAATAGTCAATCCACTGAAACAGAAACATTGCAAAATATAAAATGCGCCATTATATCCAGAACATAATGCAATGATTGTACAATTATGAGCGAATGAGTTTACTTCTTCAGAGAAGGAATATACTGAAATGATAGTATTTTACATACTCGTGGTCGCTTTAGCAATAATCAAGTCCATATCATATTGTAGAGGTATGTCATGTATCACACGGCATCTGTATTGTCCTTCATCAGAATATGTCACGTTTTTTATCACCAGGTTGAGTTGTCCAATATAACCAGTAATTTGTATTCTGTTATAAGCTTTGATATCGGTGCTTACTTCAAAATTGTCACTGTATGGCCTAAAATGGGGAGGTCCGTACCACATAACTGAACCTGTCGATGACTGTGGACATATCAATGTCACTGTGGAACCAGACGTTGTGTTAATACTAGAAGAACCTTTAAATTAATATAATCATAAATCAAACACTTACCATGAATAGACTTGCTTTTATTTTAATCGTAGTCTTAATAAAAATAAAAGTCAAAGTCCCAATAAACCGACGTAACATACGTAGATCAATCCCTTGCAAAATACCAAAAAGATATCTCCAGGATTTTTTTTCTTTATCATTCCAATTGTGATAGAGTGGGCTTCCTCGACATTTCTCTTTATATCTTTCGCGTTTAAATAAGTCTTCTTCTTTTATATGAAGTCTAAGAATATTGACCACATCCGTTTAAATTATTATTTTCATATATAGATTGCCCATTATGAACAAATCTTAAATTTTATAGTTTCGAAAATTTGGAGGCTTATCATATAAAAACATTTCCACACAGTCAGAGGTTGACAAGTTCATCGCCAAATGTTTGTTTGTGGTTTAACGCCACTTTCAACAATATTTCAGTCTTATCACAGTTGTCATTTTGACTGGTGGAGGAAGACGGAGTGCCCCGGGAGAACCTCTGACCTTGGGCAGGTAACTGACAAACCTTATAACGTGCGATGCAAGTTATTTTGGTATGGTACAAAATCAGACTCGAACTCACGCCAAGTCAACTTAAACAAATAAGGCAACCAGGAACCCATCACCAAATGAAAAGAAACCAACTGCAGAAAAACGATGAGAGCTCTGGTCCTCCATACAGTTATCAGCTCCTGCTCCAGTAATGACACCGGTCGTGTTTACCATAGTCATAGTCGGTGGAAAGCCATGATGTGGTAGTCGCGACACGTTTAAGAAATGAATTTTAGTTTCAAAAATGAGAGATATCTGTTGTTACATGTAAAATAAATATATCGTATCAGTCAATAATGTCAAACTTCCAAAATGAGGACTTTTATCTTTCCACCAAAAGTTCATGGTTAAGTAGTTTTTCTATCAGCAGTAACCCTCTGTCAATAACACCTTGAAAAAGAAGCTTATCATCCGATAAGTAGATGTTTTTTTTCATATGCATATGTGGCTGCATTGTTGCTACACAGAAATTGTATAAAGTAAAAATCAATGACATGTGCCTTTTCGTTAAGATTTGTTTAACACCCTCCCTAGATATTTATTTGGTTATTTTTATTTATTCCTTTTGCCTTGCCTCATCATTTAACTAAGATTAAGGAAGATAAAGATAATCACATCTTTGTTTACGTACCCATTTTCCCATACAAAATTAACGAACTGGCATTTTAAAATGAACCATAGTATGGTTTGAATATTCATTCCCACCATTGCTGAATTAAAGTATTGATGGGCTTCAAACTAGTATCCAATCCGAACTTAATTGACATAAAAAAAATAAGAGAGTTGGCATGATTGTCTATTAGACAGCTATCCACTAAATGATACCCATTACGGCCTTCAACAATGAACCAGAGTCCACACCATAACGGAAGCCGGGAAACTATTCATAAAACACGACAATCGACTTAATCTATTGAAAAATTTGTGAACAAATAACAATTAATGACGAATTATACAAAGGCAACCACTGGACTACAGGTTCCTTGATTGGGACAGGAACATAAGAATGTTGCGGGGTTAAAATGGTTGGTTAGCGCTCAACCCTTACCTAACTTGGGATGGTTGTGTCAGAAAACAGCTATTAAACACACTACAAAAATCGGTTGAAATGGATTTAACACTTGAGATCGATACTAAAAACCAACAACAAATAAAATTAAAACAAATACGTGATACAACAAAAGTATTAACATCGAAAGAGTACTCGCAGTTGCTGTCTGCTAGTTCAACACCCAAAGACAACTGATCCGGAAACCAAGTTTTCCTTTGCTTATCAATTTTAACACGTCCAATTGGATTTGGTGTTTTAATATCATTCGGTCGAAGAAAACTTGGGTTGTGAAAATGCCAATATAAAAATATATAGACAGGAAGTAAAACATTTCATAACAAGCATAAACTGTTTAGTTCCGTATTAACCTATTAACAAGAGTCAATATTTGTACCAATAAAACCCATATTTAAGATTTAATAATAATGATGTGACATATTCTTTAAGGATAAGTTTGTTAAGATGAATTTTAAGACACTGTGGATTTTGGTCCGAATATCCGAGCTTCATTTACCATTTCCGTAAGAAGCAGGATGTGATATCCCATGATTCATAAGATGTTTACAAGGAGCTAAAGGAACTTCCCCGTCAAGGAAGGGAGAATTAACAATTGGGAATGAGAAATCGTTCTCCTTGTCGTAAATTTGTCGTAAATTTTCGTGGAAATTTTACCTTGAGAAATATACATATATTAGTCCAGAAATGGGTAATTGAGGCTATTGGTATTGTTATTGTCTTAATTCAAAGTTAATTTCTTTGGATAAATCTCGTTAGTATATTTGTAGAAATCTGAATTTTTAACGGAAAAGATATCATTTGGGTATTGTTAAAGTTGTCTTTTTGTGGATCCTTGTGAATTTTGACCAAAAACTGAGAAAAATCTGCTATTAAAGGAGCACAATTTGTGCCCATTGGAATTCCTTCGATAAAATGTTATCTAGAAGGAAATAAACAACATCAGTCATTTCCTGACAGGTCCAGTAAGTTATCTGTTGTATAATTGTATTTTTTGTCAGAGACAAATGACCTTTCTCTACTACAGCAAATGTTCTTATGGTTTGTTTTATCGAAACAACATTCAATTAAATATGAGAATTTCTGTGTTATAAGATAATGTGGGGGTGTATTATAAAGAGTAGAGAAGTCATCATTTTGTTTGTAAGAAGCACTACCTGGATTGCTTGATAAAAGAGCTCGGCATCAACGTCACATCTGGTAACCCAACATATAAACCTTCTACACTTTCTAAAGAAGAAATCCGTGTTAACCACAGAAAGGTTCTGACTTCATTTGGTATTGACACTAAAGAAGACGTGTCGGATCTGTCTTCTTTATTCCGGATACCAAAATTACACAAGTGTCCATATAAAGAAATATAATGAAAGATATATAGCGAGTTTATCCAGGTGCTCCACCAAGCCTCTTTCTAAATTACTTACAACTATACTAGGAAGGCCTTCAAAAGTTAATGTGATAAAACGTACTTCAAAGTGATGTAAAACGAATGCAGATGTTTAAAAAAATCGGAAGATCTGCTTCTTTAAAAAGGTATAAAATTTTGTACAAGTATTCAAACGTTGGACTTTTTAAACGGTATGGTAGCCATGTGTATCAGACTTCTTCAATCTATTTATTAAAACAAGCATATGTTATGAATTACTATATAGGTACAAGATTGGGGAGGGTTGAAAGTCCTACGCAGCAAATTAATGCTTTCTGTCGGACGGAATGTTATGTTTAAAAGTGGGTAAAATTATTAAAGCCCTACACAGCAAATAAATGCGCTCGGTCTGACGGTTCTAACGGACTTAGTTATACATTAATTTGAATTAAAGATTTATAGATGCTAAAATTTATTTTACCATGCGGTTTCATCATGATATATTCATTTAATTTGATGTGGTTGAAAAGAAAGGTACTGCAGATTATGATATTGATGCGATGTACTTCAACAAAAAGGATATTAAAGATATATGTTGTCAAAAATGTCATGAACGCCAAAACATTTTAATTAATTTTTTGATATTCCAAATATTTAAAAATATTTTCAATTTAAAATTAGTTTCTATGAATAAATGCTACATTCAGTTAAGATCAGTGTGTGATTTTGAAAATTTCTCCTTCCGCCAAAGAAGGTAACACTGTACAAATAACGTACCCAAAACCAAATGTTATCATATGCGTTTTTTACATTGTTTGCTATGTTCCCATAAAAGGACATAATTAAAATTTCACTCATATGTAGAAACAATACTCGCAAAAATAATATTGAAATTTCCATACTGCCCTTGCGTGGGAAGGGTATAATTTTTTTATAGAAACGAAAAAAAAACGGTTTTTTGTCGATTTTCCGTGACCTTCCTTGATTTGCATGGTCATAGTTAGCATTATTATTGTTGTTGACTAGAAAAAATTATTGGAACAAAGAATTCGAATGTTTTGGGTTATTATAAGCTGGATTTCCATATTCAAGCGTGCAATTTTTTTTTGCTTATTTGGAGGCCCAAAATACCACATTCGTGGTCTCTTCGGGCTATGCGTTTCTGGTATCTCACATTGAGTGGTATTATACCCATGTTGAAGGACTTGTACATGTGGACACCTCTAGATATGTAAATTCCCTCTGTTTTACTCGTGATTGGAGTGCAGTCTCTCTGAAATTTACCCCTTATCTTTTTATTTTCATATTGTTTTAAATTTAAAATATGAATTGCAAAGTAATCGATTGTTCATTTTAATTGCATCTCGACCAAATAACTTCTTATTACCCGGTTGAACAAAAAGACATATATAATTATGTTACCTTAAACCACTGGTTTTAGTGTGGTTCTTTAATGTATTGTGTGGTCATTTTGTTGATTAACAACTCGTTAGCAGTGTTGGAAATCCAGTTAAAAATCAATAACATTTAATAAGAGCACACCAAAACATTGAACCAAAAAACAATATAAATAAACAACAATCCAAACTTTGCTAAGAGTTATTGTAATTTTTTATCAATTAGATCGGCAAGAGTCGCATTTATGACAATATACTTGGATATTTTGGATTAAAAAATTGCGCTAATTAAGTTACTTTAGAAAATTACAAAATGTAAAGTTAAACATCGTTCAAATTGTTAATTGATCTGTTTCACAGCTAGTTGTAAATAATTTGTCAAATATACTGATATGGTCTATGGTCCTTTACCGAATTGCGAACTGATCTTTTAATTCGTAATTATACCTTTTTCATATTTTAAATGTTAACAATCATAATATTGGGATGCTTTTAGGTTTTACTGTATATTTTGTACCCCAACAAGATATTTTGGCCTATTTTCGTTTCACATGTAATTTAAAGTTTAAGGACAATTAATGACATGTAAACATACAATAAACCATACAAATAAGGTACTGTTGGAAAGATAAATGTATCATCTTTTCAAAACATGTTTTTTTAAAGTTTATAGCTTATTGAAAAAGTTATGGCCTTACACCTACCAAAATTTCCGGAAAACTCGAATTTTTTGCATTTCAACAACAATATTGAAGTCTATGTGAAGTTTTGATGCATTTTTTGTATATTATTTAATCATTTATGGAAGTATATTAAATTTCATAAACCTTATGTTTGTGCTATCTTTCAAGAAATTACTTAAATTCCAAAGTCACATATATCGCTATGTTTCACTTACAAGTATTTTGTATGGCTAAGGATATCCATAACAACACCATTAGATTTTCCATTTCGATATCCGTGTAAAACTCCAAATGCCTTGAACAAATAAATAAAGTTTTCCTCGGATTTTGACCGTTTTTGTTCTAACCGGATAAATCTATTTTGATTAAAATTTCATTTCCTCTTGGAACTATTTTTAAAACCCTTAAATGTAATTTACAAAAAATATATTTCCTGTAGTAATTAAAAACGATAATTGTTTTGATGTATTTATAATTATTTGAATTACAAATGAGTTTATCGAAACTATTAGGTCGATGACTGAACAATATCCTTTTGATAACGTAACTTGATGTCATTTATTCAGTGAATTTAATTTTACCATTGGCAGCTTAACAATAACCTACTTAAGAGAAGGTAACAACCTACCCTTCTGTTCCATTTGAGATTATGTTGCCTGTCTTCATGTTTGTATCTTATTATAAAAGGTGTTTTTTTCTGTCGTGCTTCCTTTGTCTTTGGTAGATGTTGCATTTGTATTTGTCTCAAGTTTTCTTCTTCCTTTACACTATCAAATGTTCTCCTTTTGAAAACTAGAATCTTCTTGAGTAATTATCTGGTAAAATTTGTTAAAAGTTTAGAAAAAGAAAATATGTAATACTATTCAAAAGAAGGAGGTGCTCGAAATTTCAGTTTTTTTTTAGACACACTATTTGAAACTATGGTTTTCACAAAAGTTCTTAAGTTTAAGATTGATCGTAAGTGTAGAAACTTCAAGGGAAAACACATTGTAACTTCATAATTTACGATAGAAATTACACTTACGACATTTTGTGAAATTGACTACTGGTGTCTAGTCACGACCGTTATTAGAACGGATTTGTAGTCACGACGGACGTATTATTTTAATAATTAAAATCTTTCTTTCATGGGAAACTTGAAAGTTATGAAGTCCATAAACGATGTCAAACGAATCCTCTTTTAATGGTGTTTGTATCAAACGATTCTTGGGGTGTAGAGAAAAGCAGTGTACAAAAGTGGAGATTTCAAACACTGTAAAGATTAGATAACCTGTATCGCACAGTCTATTGTGAACACTCTTCTATTAGCTCAAAAACATCAATGGCTAAACTAATATTCGATTTATAAACATTTAAGATGAAACAGAGAAAAGTAGCATTGCAAGTTAAAAATAATACGAAAAATATTTTTAACCTGAAAAATAACAACTAACAACAGAAACGGAATAAACACGGGTGTTTGTTACTTTAGTATTAAATATCTTCATATCATGGTAAACGTAGCCGCGGTAAAGCTCATTAAATTTGCACAAAGATGATTAAAATCCCTCCTCAAGTGGCTTTTCGTCAAACGATTATTGAAGGGTATAGAAAAGCAATGTATAATACTAGAAAAATATCCTCAAGGCTGTAAAAGTTAACGACTTGAAAATTTATATACTAGGGTTTAAAAGTGCTACTTCTGATTTGGGAGGTTGACTACTGGAACGATGACTTTATCACACATAATGTAGAGCTGTGCTTTCAATTTTCGATGCAGTCAAATCAAAGTGACCATGAATATATAGCTTGTCTTGGAATCAGTTATTGTTTCATTATATGACACGTATCGAACAAAAGCTGAGACTATTTTAATGGAATAGAACCACATTTCAGCAAATTGGAAAGCCACTTGACTGTTATCACTACAGCCCTCAAAATTTTACAAATATGTCTATGATCAGAATATGTAAAATGTGAAAGTTTAGTTTTATTTGAATTTATATCTATTTATTTTTTATGAATGTTCTTCATTGCATCGGGTTCATTTTGCTTGTTCAAACCATTTTCCTGTTGACCATTTATGGTATTGTGTAATTGTGTAGATATTTGAATTATTATAAGTTGTTTCCTGATATACATTGTTTTAATTATTTAACTGAATAGTAGACATACTAAAAATGGTTTTTTATTATGCATAATGAAAAAATATTTCAATAAGTTACCGACAATAATAGCTATTATTTAACCTATTCATAGTTCATTCTGTTGCCAGTTTTGTCGAAACGGATTAGACACTTGACATTTTGACAAATATATAAGGAAGGTGACATATAATAGCCAAATAAATTTAACATCATAGAAAAAAAGGAAACAACCTCGATATGCCTAGTTCACAATATTTCAAATAACCTTAACCCCTGATTCATCAATTTTATTTACAGCAACTACATCGAGTGAGGTGTCAAGATACCAAAAATAACATGACGAAGTCGAAACAAACAAAAGCAGAAAGATCAAAAGCTAGGAATCTACAGACTCAATTACTTAAACAGGTGTAAAGTCAAGTGGTCCAGATATGTCAGCCCTCTTGCTCCACACGCGGATAAATGATCATCATTATTTGGAATGTTGAATGCTTTTTTATTTATTTAACAGAAATAATATGGTATAGACTGATGGAGGTTAATCTAGAAAAGCGCTTTACACGCAGTTAACTTTATTACTGAATATTGACCATAAACTTGTTTTCACGTGTACATGTGCCATATGCCGTCTTGTTTCTGTTCTGTAGATTGTCACATCTGTCGAATTTGCCCTTTCATCTGACACTTCAGTTTCCTTCGCTTCGTCTTATTCTAACACCTTTCATTGTGTAGTTTTACCAGATTAGTGTTCAGGACGTTTAACATCTCACTCGAACCAGTTATGTGTAATTATGTAGTGAGTTTCATAATAATGAAACAACATTGGTTATGAATTTTGAACACTGAATCGATGCTATTGCTGGAAGACTAGAGGTCCCCGAGAGTATTGTCATACCTGTCTGAAATGGAATTTATTATAAATTGACCCATTTCCAATTAAGGGGAGGTAATCGAAATTTGATGGTAAACTTTAATTGCAGCTAATAGAAGACTGTTGCGGAAATCAATTTCAGACTCATTTTATTCAATTTAATAGATATATATGAGACAGTAAATAACTGAAACTTGTTAACTTTGATTTAAATATACTTTTTGTTGTTATGTTTAAAATTTTTTATGAAAAATTTTGCTCTTGAAAGGTGAAAAATACCAAATGTTGAAGAATGCTGAGAAGCTAGGCTATGTAAATTTTCTGTAAGTGTAATAAAATTATTTACAAGTCTGTTAATTGCAAAATGCAGATGAATAAAGGGATTAATTGACATACTTTATTTCCTGATTATACATCTGTATATTGTAATTAAAGGTGACTGGATATCACCCCTGGTGGTCTTCAACCTGTGCTACACACCTGCTGTTCCTTTGGACTGTGTTATCATTGTATAAACAATAGCCAAAATGATTGATTGGACACAATTATTTATTTTATAGAAAATTGATAAACTTTATTTCTTACAAGTTTTATTTATTTATTCATTTATAAATTTATTTATTATTTGTTAATAATAATTTAATAATGTTACAATACTACCTGCACATTGTCTGTTTAAATCTGTGATTAAATAATTTTACAGCCAACTAAGAGATATTATTCATGAATGCAGATCATTCAAATATTCACTCTACATAGTATGTC
>JAULBM010115027.1:0-18797 GCA_032357055.1 Geukensia granosissima | reverse complement strand
CTTTTGTATTTTCCCTTTGATCGTTGAATTTTTTACCAAATCTCACGCATGCTCGTCATGAAAACTTGACAGCCCTGAGAAATATACGTCCCTGTTTAAAGAAAGCTAAATTACTTGAATCTATATGTTCCATACTTTTTTGACTGAAACGCGCAGATCTATTTTTGGATATTTGATAAATTTAAGTCCAGAACGTGTTTTGTTAGCTAATTTCTGAAAATATAACGTTTAACCTAATTTTTTCTGTGTTTGTGAAAACTTTGTACACACTGTGTATTCATTGAATGTGTAAAGGGTGTTTATTTTCCAAATATTACGCAATGTAGTAAGTGTGGACAACAATGGATCCGGGTGGCCCCTGTATATGCATCGGAGCACAAATGCTAATGTATTTTGATTTTCCATTTGTCCAACAAATCAAATGGGCGTGTCTATTTTTGCATTTCATTTGGATGGAAGTTGAACCAAAATTCTGCAAAATGGTTGATGCAATTTGGATAAATTTCTATACTGCCAAAAGCATTTATTTGTCTAATAAGAATGCATCTATGGTTGTATATCATAAAGTATCTCTTTAGTTGTCTTAGTGCTATTTAATGTTGGGAGAATTTGTGAATTGACTTGATCCTTAGATCATTATTGTCCAATAGAATACTGAATTTTATACTACGTAATTCATAGATTTGTATTATCCAATCAGAAGTTCTGTATCTCTGGTCACGTTCTCATTCACCTTTTTTGGGAGTATGCAGAATGGACAAAGCGAATGGTAACACAGTAATATCTATTGCACAAACATTTGGGAAATACTAATATTTGTGTCAAATATTAAAAATTTAACCCCTCAAACAATCCCATAAGTCCAACATAAATAATCATGCCATTAAACAAAATGAGTCAAAAAGTAGGTCAACCTCGTAAAACGCCGGCCCCGTTATCTGCATTCGCTCGTATGCTGAGTACAACAGTGTTGTCAGCTTGATTTTACTACACCATGAAAATGGTCTTGACTGCGCCACATATTTTGATCGCCATCCAGTAATTTTACGCAACATTAGGAATGTGACTTCTACTTCGAGAAGAAAGGTATGCATTTTCTGTTTTTCGTTGAAATATTGACGTTATGAGGTCTTTTTCTGAATAAAAACGATCGCAAAATCCAGAAACACGAGACATTTTTTCGACACGATTGACGCAAGTTACGAGCATTTACGGAATGTGGTCAAGGAAGTTTACCTTTTCGCTTACACCGTTGTTTATGTTTATTTTGGAACATATTTATTATTCCAAATTAATACATTGGATACCAGTAGTAAATAGTATTTACACCTTCGTCTGTACGTATTGTAAAAACAAGATTGATCTTGAGGTAGAAATACAATGTAGGTCACGACTCGTCGTGATGGTTTGAAGTTCCATTCCAAAGTTTTGTTTCTTGAATGTATCTTAGCTTTGAAACCATAAATGATATAATGGTATTTATACATTTTTTCTCATTTAATCTTATGCACAGAACCATGTGTCCACACAGAAAATCTTGATGCACTGATCCCCATGCAGGACGTGCATATATCCATAGCTGTTTTGTTGAATGTGCACAATAATATTTCTTGAACTCAATGTTTGTGTCTTGTCTATTTATTTAGTGACTCAGTTGTATCTTACTTGTATGTTTTATGTGTACGCTACATGTGTAACTTTTTGTAAATAACATTTACCTTTGCTCTTGTCATTGTATTTTCATTCTGGTGGCCTGGTTTTGTTAAGTATTTTCTGTCAGTATACTGGTTGCTCAACATACATGTCCAATGGCAGTGATGTCAGAATTCAGTTGAAATAGCACATGAAAACAATGATATATTAAAACTCACGATACAGTTAGAAGGTTGTATACATGTATGTATTCTGGTAGGTTCATTTTTATGAATACTCTTATTTGCATAGTTCAATTCAATGTCTCAATGTTAAAACAAAATCAGCTAAAATGGAACAGCTTTGAGTAAACCAACATAATTATTTGTGGTTGGCATAAAAAATTTCTGTGACCTTCACATATAACCATCTTTGTCTTTGAAAATTGCCTATAAACAAAGGCAGGGGTTAATTCAACTTTTTATCACAGGGTCCTGGGTCCCTAATTGTACATTTTTGCATGAATTAGGAAAGAAAAATGTCAGTAAACAAGCTGTGGTATGACACATTTCATAAGCCACACTGTTTCCAATAGTGCAATCCGTATAACCTGAAGAACAAAGAACCAGTAAGAAGTCAAGCTAGAGATGTGGTATCTTTGAATTTTATTTAGAACCATTGGTTCAGAGGAATTTTCCACAGGATGTTAACCTAGCAAGTGTATCAAGATCCTGGGGTGGTCATTCCTTATTACATTGTATTTATTGATTACCATCAAATACTGACTTATTTTAACATATCTGAGGCATGGAAGTAGACCTTAGCTGGATTTTACATTTGTATTGTGTATGGAATATTGAGTTGATATCATGAAGATGTGTCAGATTTTTTTATAGAAAATCTACATTGTTTTTATCTCAGTCTTACATATAGATTCTCTAATGGTATCTAATAGATTACAAGAATTTCTCAACTCTTCTTTAAATTTTAAAAATTTAATTTCGAGACTTGTCGAGTTGATTTAAAATTTTTTGATTTAACAAGAGTTGATAATTATTATATTTCACAAAATACAGCTTAGAGAATCTGTTTCTCTTATGATTCAACAGAGAATAACGATAAAAATATTCCGAATAGATTTCAAGGGAAATAACTCGAGACAATTTAAACAACATGTTGTTAATCAAAAATGTCTCATATACACTCAAATGTTTATATACATGTTTTTTTACTTTTGGCAATCAATTCAGGTGTGCTTATTTAATCATTAACAAATTACATCTTTATAAATGCAGTGTTCTTTAAATTTGTTCTTTTTTTCTAACTAGAAGTGAGGAAATTATACTATGAGCAGAAGAGAGTCAAGAATAAAACGTTCAGGCAGCCCTTCTCCAACAGGATCAAGGTCTGCTAATACAGGTAGGGAAATTAAACATGAACTTCAAAGCATTACATCATGACCCCTCCTACCACCACTACCATTATGTAGTTATGTATATATCAAGTTATGATGACATATTTTTTTATGGTCCATTCCGACCACCTACATGGACGGTAGTCTGCAGACGCTTGCATGAACATGCACAGGTTTTGTATAAGAATATTGTATATTGGAAGACCCTGTGTTTTCAACTGAATATTAATTTTGACCTTCATATACCCTTAGTACATGTTTGTGGAAAGCTGGATGCTTTGGAATTCTTTCATTGGAAGAATTTGTTAAGAATAGTGATTAAGGAAGAATTTTTCATTTGTATATTGTTCTTTACAGATCTTGTTTTGTTTCCCACAGAGGTCTGGTGGTCACAGGCATAAACTTAACGAGAAATTATGCAGTGCACAATCAAGAAAAGATGTGGATTGTCTTTCTGGCATATATTTTTTATATTCTTTCTTATAGATATGACCTTTAAAACCTATCTTCTCACATTCATCAGACAGCCTCGGTGGTCAAGTGGTCTAGGTAGTTGATTTAAACTTACCTGTATAGATCACTCTAGCTTATCACCTATAGATACAGTGTGAGGTTGTGCGTGACTTTACCCCCAAAAAGGTTGCATTATACACTCTCATAACATGTGGTAAGGTTTGTCAGTTACCTGCCTTAGGTCGGTGGTTCTCTCTGGGTACTCATTGCCTCAGTGGTGTGATGGTTAGATTGCTAGCTCCAGTGCAGAAGGTCGTGGGTTGGATCTCTAGCCGGGTCAAGCAAAAGACAATAAAATTGGTATTTACTGCTTCTCTGCTAGGCACACAGCAATTAGGAATAAGAGCAAAGACTGGTCAGTACAGAGTCAGAATAATGTGTCTGTGTAAAGTGCCACGTCTTCCTGCAAACTGTTGCTTTCTTGACCTAGCACATTAAAAGATCCGGCTCAGTGTGTCGGTCTAGTACAAAGCAGGGTTCATTCATTATCATCATTTATTCATTAATATGCTCTCGTCCTGAATATGCATGAAATATTTGCCACTGGACGTTAAGCAACATTCAATCAGTCTCTGTGTACTCTGGTTCCTCCACCAGTAAAATGGGCTGACTGAAATATTGTTGAAAGTGGTGTTAAACCCCAATCAATCAAACAAATAAACACATTCACTACAAACATGACAAATGGTATGATATCATGATAATTAATCATTAGAAGATTTTATAAGTTATATAGTATCAAATTAATATGATGACATTGGAAAATATGTCAGTCATCAACAGTAGATACAGATATTTGCAGTACCAGCATTTATGAAAACCAGTTCCAACATGCTTCTATTCCAGAAAATACAATCTAGATATGAATTTGACACTTAACTTTCACAGATTTATTTTAAGGAAAGTCTGATTTTGCATGCTTCTCAAATGTTAACCCTTTGGTAACTTGCTTGATTTCAGTATACATGATACATGTATTCAGGCAGCATTAATTTAAGATTGCACTATGCACATTTGTATGTCACATTTTTTTTTTATATTTGTTCTATTTTTACGTAGGACAATTTATACCTTTATCTGTCATTTTTTACTCAACAGATTATTAGCTCACCTGGCCTGAAAGGCCATGTGAGCTTTTGCCATCACTTGGCGTCCGTCCGTCGTCCGTCAACATTTCATATTTTAATCTTCTCCACTGAAATGACTTGGTCAAATTTGACCAAATTTTGGTGGAATGGTCCTTAGGTGGTCCTCTACCAAAATTGTGTCCGATGACTCCGACCTCTGAACAAGATGGCCGCCAGGCTAAAAATAAAAAAAGGGGGATGAATTTCAAAAATCTTTTCTTCTGAAACCGCTCAGCCAATTTTGACCAAACTTTGATAGAATGGTCTTTGGATGGTCCTCTTTCAAAATTATGTCCGATGATCCCGACCTTAATACAAAATGGCCTTGTTGAGATTTTAAGCAAACTGCAGAAATGTTAAGCAGGTGGTCCTTTACCAGATTTATGTTTTTTGTGGCGATCGGAAATTCAAAATGGCCACCATAGCAAAATTTAATTTAACATTGAACCCTATGGGAATTTCACATTATCATCTTCTTCTCTGAAACAACTGTAGAGATAAACAAACTTTACAGAAATGTTAATCAGTTGATTCTTTACCAGATTATGTTTTTTTGCCGATCGGAAATTCAAAATGACCTCCATGACAAAACTTAGGTTAACATTGAACCCTATTGGAATTTCACATTTACATCTTCTTCTCTGAAACCATTAAACATATTTCAACCAAAGTAAGCAGGAATGTCAAGCAGATAGTCCTTTACCAAATTTGTGTTTTTTGTGCCAACATATTACGGTGCATACATAGTTCCTTAGAAACAATACATGAAACTTAACATGTCATGAATGATCCCTTTATATTTCTCACAATGTGTTCTGGTTGGTTCATTTTAATCAGTTAGTCCTATGCAATCATATGAAATTGCAAACATGCAGACAGTGATAACAAAAAAAATTCCAAGTTTTCCAGGTGAGCGATTATAGGCTCCGTGGAGCCTCTGGTGTTGTTCTTTTAACAGTTAAAACTTTCTTTTTAACACTTTATTTGTGAACAGTTACATTTCATTATCATCTTAACCTCTCATATAATTATGTGCCCGCCCTATGTCCGTATATCGGTCAGTTTTCTCTGCTGTTGTATATTTAGTCGGAAGCATTATCAGAACTAGTTGTACCATGAGGTCTGTCATATGTCTACTTCCTATTTGCAGAGACATTGTATTGAATTTCCATGCTGTAAAATTTTCTTCAAAGATTTCTAGACTTGTCTTTGCTTGTTTGATTTGATATTAGGTCTGAAGCATTATCTGGGTGAGTTGTACCACATCTTCCTTTTTGAGGTCCACCATATGTCAACTTCCTGTTTGCCAGAGTAGAGGCTTCCTGTCCCATGGACACGTTTTCCCAAAGTTTTAGTTAATATTGCCTTTATTCTTGTCATAGCTGAAACCTTTCTAATGTGGCATTTAACAAGAAACCATCAATCGATATTACTTTAAAAAAGAAAGAATAAGAAATACATTTTGAAAAGATCCACATCATACACACATATATTAAAAATATTCTGCAAGGGAATTTTACTAATTACGATAGAAAGTTGTAAGCTGTATCTTTACAACATGCATGTACATTTAGTACAAGAAAATAAATAAGAAGATACAACTCAAGCACAGGGAAGCTTTTAATGACCTCCAAACAGGAGTTTCTACTCATTATAACCCTGATGAGTGATGTATACATTTTATGAGAGAATTTACACAGTAGTTAAAGCTGAGGGTTTTCTATAAAATTTCCATAGGTTTAACTTGAATGCTAATGGGGGTACACAATCCTTAATCAGTCATATATTAGGTGAGTAGAAAAGACTCCTGCAAGTCTCTGATATTACAGACTACCTGCATTTAACCATCTTATTTTACCTGTTTAAGAGAAATTCATGAATGAATTTAAGAACTGGAAGGGCTTGAATAAAGTCCTGATAGATGAACAAGCACATTTTGAAAGCACAAAAATTTGAAGAATTTTGGTAAAAGTCATGATCAAAGTAAAAGATCAAAGCTTGGATTCAGAAATTTTTATAAATATTAGATTGGTACCCTGGCGCACTGTAACAGACATAGTCTCTGTTCTTGTTTTGTTGGTCTTGTATTCTTGTTATTTTTATGTTTATGTCAAATTTGTATTGTCACTTTTTGAATTAGTAAATATGGTGTGTGTGTATATACTGTGTTAAGTATGAATCAGTGAGTGCATTTTATTGATTTGTTATGCCCATTTGGGCCCTTTGATCATGTCTAATAAAGAATTTGAATTTTGAATTTGACAACAGTGAAAGTATAGATTATAGGTAACCCAAAAAAAATTGACCAGTTAGTAGTATTTGTTGTCATGTTTAAAATCATAAATACGACGAGTTCATTAAAGACAACTAGTTGTACACATTGTACTTGATCACACACTGTATATATTTTGAAACCTTTAAACGCCTACATAATTTCTTTTACTACACACATTTGTATTCAGTTATTTCTCTAAAGTATTTACTAGAATTTCCTTTTTTTAAAAATGTGTTTCAGTGAATTCAGAGTTTGATCTGTAACATGGAAGTCCTAATAAGTTGTTCAGAGTTTAGTCTCATTTTATGTTCATAAAATTATAAAGGGGAGTCAAATAAAAGTTAAAACTGGTTGCCTGTTTGCTTAATTAAGAAGGATATTCCTAATATCTGCAACCTGCTGATTTTTAAAACATTTTGTGCATATTGATATTTATGTTATTGTATTTATGGTTTAAGAGTTGATTACAAAGTACCTGTATCTATTTTCAGAATTTGATTGATGTAAATTGTACATATCATTGTGAAATTAAATGCAAAGATCAGAGGTCAGGTTGATAAATAGGATTAGAAGTTGACATCATGTTTACCATATATATAGTTGTTACTCTTTATTTCCACATACTATTCTTTTCACGTATTTTGACAGATTAAAATACTTTCATATATTTGGGCCAAAAATGGGACATTCATGTCCCTACTCCTCTGAATGATTTTTTTCTCTACGAAAGTTGGTCTTTTTGTTGTCAACTGCTCAATAAATAATATTGTTAGTACCTGTAAATTTACCCTTTGAAAGATTGAAGATGTGTACCTTCTACTTGGACACATTTGAAGTATATTTTCTTAGAATTTTCTTTTGTCGAACTTTATCATTTTGTTATGGTGTGCTTTTATATACATGTATCAAAGATACATTGTACTTAACAGATATTCAAATTTTCAAGAATGAAGCTTAGACAATGCAAATCTAGACAGATCATTGGTCTTTATTGATATTATATTTTTGCCCAATGTCTCTTTGCTAGTCAGTTGTGTCCTTCAGACCCCAATTATTCTTATCCATATTGTAATTTTTTGCAAGCAAAGATTGGTTAAATGGTGTGTAACGTTTTTATTGATGTTATATTTTTGCCCAATGTCTCTTTGCTAGTTAGTGGTTTCCTTCAGACCACTATTCTTCTTAACCTTAGTGAAATTCTTTGCAAGCAAAGATTGGTTAAATGGTGTTTAAAGTTTAAAAAATGTAGCTTTGACCTATTTAACATGGTCTAGTATGACTGCATTATTTATGTGAGCTTTGTCAGTATGATATTTTATTGTTGACAAAGGCAACACATTCCTTAGAGCTAGATGGTGAATTGTTTGCGGTAAAACTGTTCAGTGATGTGACCATGCTTCATTTTTATAAAACATCTCAGTTTTAAGGTTTCCAACTCAAAACCAATCAAATGACAGCATTTTCAATATTTGAGGAAAAACTCAAAAAGATTTGGAGAAAATCTCAATTTGAGATGATTAATGGAATTAGAAAATTTAGAAAAGGTGGTCATAGGTTTGTCTTAGTGTTTAATGTTTTATTATAGGTACATATTTGAAAACATTCAGGTAAGAGCAGTATTAGTGCTATTCATAAGTAGTGGCATTCCAGCCTTGTTTAAGGCCTTGTCGAAACCTCTAGATTTGTAGATTTCCTTTGTTTAGAGTGCAATCTCTCTGACAATTACCCCATATCTTTTTATTTTCATCTTGATCATTGACAAGTTCACCTATTTTGAATAAGTATAGTGAATTCTAATATGCTGTATGCATATTTCAAGGATTCGAAAACAAAGTCTCGGGTCACCCAGGATGGGAACCAAAGCACAGGAAAGTAAATTTTGCACAGTTTTTTCAGCAGGAATATTCCCTGGTAGTAAATTTTCTCATGTTTATTAGTAGGAATGTTCATAATAGGTAATTGTGTCTATTTTCTTAGTAGGAAGAGGAAAGAAAAGATCTGGACTGAACTCTGAAGAATCTGGTAATGAACCAGACCAGTCAGATGAACAAGTAGCTGATAATAAGAATCAAGAAACAGATGTCCCTAGTAGAAATTCTGGCAACAAAGGTTTGTATTAGTTTGCCATAATTGTCAAAAAATCAAAATCTCAGGAATCTTATGATTCTTATGAAAATTGGAAAAAAAATTCTCTAAGCATTTTTGTAGCAAAGGTTAAAACAGGCAGCTTTGCAGGAGATAAGATATTTTTATTTTCATCTTGATTTTGATGGTTTTTTTTTTTATTTGATTCCTCTCATTGATAACTTTCAGAGTATGTCTATGGATTTATTCAAGAGAATAGGGTTCAAAATGGGCAAAAAATTCAATTTTACATGGAATGGAAAATTTATGATTCATCCAATTTTGATTGGGGGTTTTCCAAATCATCACTAATATCTACTCTAGTTTCAAGGATGATGGTGGTCAAAATGGTTATTGATCCGGTCATATTACTTTGTCAAGTACTTTAATGTATCCACACTTATCCTTGTGTCCTGTTGTTCACCTTTTACATGTAAACGTGCTGTGTGATATCAAGCTGCACTTGCAAAGCACCTCATTTTATTTCAAGATTTTGACATTTCTATAGTTTTTCCCATGCAAATTTTGCATTAACAGATGCCTGGATTTCAGATATGCAGTAACTATAACAAATACAGACTATTTGGTCATAGTCACCTCAACAATCTCAAAGAATTCTTAAGATTTACCTGAAATTTGACAGGGACTGTATAGTTCATCTCAGTGATTTCCAAATATAAACCATAAAAAGTGATGTTAATTTGAAGTATTCTCTAATTGTTGTTGATTTCATTATTAGTGTTTAATCAGCCAACATCAATTTAATTTTTTGACTGCTATCCCCCACAACTCCAAATGATGGTGCTGGCAGTGTTTTCTTTTCAACCTTGTAAATTCCAACCAATCCACCATTTAGTGACCAGACATACTGAAAGCCTTTGTATCAGGTGTGGAAATAAAGAATTGCAAAAAATCTGATAGCAGGGAACTTAAAATTTGCAAATTGATTATTTCTTAGAAAAAAACAAAGAAAAAATAGGGGGAAAGTGGGTGGGCAGTGATGTATAACTTAAAGATTGACTTGAACAGGCATTATCCAACACCAATGGATTACAACCTCCAGTGACTCCTGGGTGGCACTGCTGTACTAGAAGTTTTTTTGTGAAGTCACTTATGTTGGAAAATCCACTCACTAGGAACAATTCTCAAACATTTGTCAACTGATATTTTTTTGCAATAAATCTGACATAACAAAGCTAAAGAACCTATAGTGCAGTAGTGACATCAAACGGGAGTAATCGGTGGGTGTTATCTATTTAATCCAAGAGGATATCTGACAGAAGACATGGAGCGAGGATATCTGACAGAAGACATGGAGCAGATGCAATAAAATTTCCACAAATGAATAGTTATTTTACCATAGAAAAATTCATGAATGTTTACATGTTCTTTGTTTATAGGAGGTAAGACTGGTAAAAGTAGGAAGACGGTAGAGAAAACAGAAGAACAAAATAACGAAACGGAGGGATCATTTCAACAGCCATTACCCCCTCCTTCGCTTCGTCCCCACCCAAGTCCAAAACCTGAAAACATTAGCACAATGCAAAGGCTAGCAGAAGGAGCTAATCACCCTGGGGATTCAGGAATGAGAACTCCCACAGAGGAAAAGTTGATTGGTATACCACCAAAGAAACGAAAAAGTAATGATATGGATAAAGAAGCTATGCCTCCATCAAAAAGACCAGTAATTGATTTCAGTGAATGGATACTTCAACGAGTTCTTGCTAAACGTGATAATTTTTATCAGCCGAGTGTAATCAGGGATATAAAAAACAATCGTCATATTGGAGTTGTCTTTGACAATGATAAAAACCTTGTGTATTATAATGATGTGTGTGATCAAAGAAACTTCTGTGATATTATAAGCGACAATAGTCCTATGGCTATCATGTTAAGTGTTGGGTCCAAAGTATGTGTTAGAACAAATCCAGAACAAAATGTTTATGTTGAAGGACAAATTGTTGCCAAAAGAACACATCAAATAGGTTATCGTGTCAGAACAAGAGATAATAAATTTGATGACTGGGTATCCAGGGCAGTATTAAGACTTCTACAACCACCCTGGTTTGAAGAATTAGAAGATGGTATTCCTGAACAGGAAACACCACCTCCACCTCAGTTTATCTCAACCCCAATTTCAGTTCATGTCTCTCATCAACCGCAGCCTCTACCACTACACCCTGCTCATCATGCTGAGATAAGCCCTTCAGTTGTACAGAGATTTGAACGATCTCCTTCACTGCCACAAAGTACAAGTAATGAGAGAGGAGATTCATCTGAAGATGAAATGAAAAGTGAAGATTTCTTTGATTCCTCAGGATTAAGTACACCTAGGTCAGGAAGTGCTACTCCTGGATCAGGGTCAAGGGGTCAGGGTAATAGACAGCCTCCCAAAAAACGGGAATCTGCTAGAAGTCGTAGTGCACAATCAGGTGAAAGTAGTCGGTCAAGTACTCCTCGTTCACCTTCCACGTCTCAGAAATATAAGAAAGGAGATGTTGTTTCTACTCCAAATGGCATCAGAAAAAAATTTAATGGAAAACAGTGGAGACGTCTTTGTTCAAAGGAAGGGTGTACTAAAGAATCACAAAGGAGAGGATATTGCTCTAGACATTTATCAATGAAAGGTCAAAAAAATGGTAGAGGTCAGGGGTATCCAGGGTCAGGTAAAGGTGACTTGAATGATGGACAGCTAGACTGGGAAACTCAGTCGAATCGTGATAGCGAGTATGATCAATCTGCAACTCCAGTTCGTTGTGATGAAACTGAGGCAGCTAATATGTTGTTATCGTTAGGAAATTCGAGATCTACAACACCTGCATATTCACCCACACCTATGCAGACTCCACTCTCTCCTATAACAGGAAGTGGTCCTTCGCCATCAACAGGAGGAAGGAATTCTGTGTCCTTCACACCTATCTCACCTTTGCCGAGGTCACATGCACAGGTATACATGAACTCTCCAACCAGAAGTTGGAGTTCAAAATCAGGAAGTTCCTCCTCAGAACATGTGTCCCCAATAACACCCAGATTTCCAGGTGGATCTAATGCCTTAGGAGTGATGCAGCCACACTCACTGGAACATTTATATCAGAAAAGTGCTAACTTGCCAAAGCAAGATTCATTAAGAAGTGAAGATTCTGGCATTGATATTCATACTCCCACTGGAACATCTTCGCAGAGAAATATTCCATTTAGTGCTTATCCAAGTCCTATACAGCAAAGACTTGGAAGTTTATCAAATATGCACATGCAGCCTGATCTTCAGAACCGTATCAAAGCAACACAAAGTCTTTCATTAAGTGCTATGCCCTCCCCCAAATCTGTGCAAGACAGACAGGCTGAAAAAACATATCATCAGTTATGCAATGTTCCATTTGGAATTGGAAATAGTCAGGTGCCTAGAGACTTAACTGCAGTAGTGACCTCAAACAATGTCATGACAGTTGCTATGACAACAATGGCCACCTTAAAAAGTTTAATAAGTGCTAGTCCAATGAGATCTCAGTCGGCCATTAGCCCTGATACCAAAACTGTGTATATAAACAATCATAGTCAAGCTGGAAAACCACAGAAAGTTTCCATAATACAACAACAACTTCAGCAGGTGACACCGATGTCGACTGGTATAATGATCTCAGCACCAGTCCAGTCTCTTTTACCAGTAATGCCTATTAATGAGGGACCTCGTAAAATACAACAGCTGACTGAAATCTCTACAGGTAAGTTCAGATTTATTAATTATTAAGTATGATTGTCTATGAGAAAGCCATCCAAAACATGGAAGTTACACATAATCTACGGGTTGCCTTAAGGCCTTCAACATAAACAGAAGTTCAAATTCAATGAAATAAATCTGGTACCCCCACCCCACGAAAAAAAGAAATGAAAAAGAAGAAAAAAATCCTTTCTGACAATTTCATAATTTGGTACAAATTCTCAGTGCAAGGACTTCTAATAGTGCCATCTGGTTTGATTGATAGCAGATATTTACTAAAAAACATTAATATTGAAAAAAAAATGGAAGAATCTTCTTTTGAGCATTATGGTACATGTATGATCCTTTCCATGATGGAATAGAACAGAATAATTCTTTATTCCAATTTTTGACCCAAGGGGCAACATGAAAATTACAATAAAAACAAAACAATTACACAATAAACAAGCAGACAAAATACAAGTCAAAGAAGAAGAAAAGAGTCGCCCAAATGAAAGATTTAACAACAACATACATGTACATGTAATTGTTAATATTTATACATGTGTGTAATGTTGTAAAGATTCTTCAGTACAGGTAGACACATAACTTGATTACTGTTATAGATCAGTTCCTCTTGAACGATTTTAAGCATAATTCTTGCAATTGGCAGATCAGATTAGTCCATAAACTGTTATAGATCAGTTCTCTGGGACAATTTTTTTTCTGCTATTCAGCATGATACTGGCTATTGGCAGATCAGATTTTATTTTTTTATTTAGTATGGATTTTGGCAGACCAGATTTTTCGAGGACAATTTTATTCTGCTTTTTAGCATGATTCAGGCAGATTAGATTTGTCCATACCAATTTTTATATTATATTGCAAGTACTATAAACCAGAGTCTACATTTCAAAGTTTTCCAACTGGCATACATGTTCCAGTAAATCCATTCCTCATCTACCATATCTACTGAGATCATAACATTATTTGAACTTAGTTAAACATACATGTATGAGTGTAATTTGTGGAACGGTCTTGGACTCAACCTATAGTAGACTTTACATTGTCCTACAGCTGTGAGTTCTTGTTATTGATTGTGAAACATATTGACATTTTTATTGTGATTAATGATCTTTTAAAATTAATTTATATACCAAACTGTAATTACATATACACAAAGTGAAAAAATGATGTTTTTCTCAAGTCATGTGACAGATCAATGAACATCAACATTTATGTCCAGGAAAAACCAGTATTTTCTATAAATAGCAGTAATATCAGCTGATGTCAATATAAGTTTCTGGTCTGATCAATATCTGATTCATTAAGGTCTTAATTATAATATCTGATGGACAGTATATAAGGTTATTGACCTTATACTACATGCATGTTGTGTATTTCCATGTAAATGTACATAAACAAAAACCTGAACTAAGTGTATGTGGTAATATTTAAAAAAAGAAATGGATATATGATGGAAATTTTAAATTATGACCATACATGTACTAGTACATAAATTATTGTACGCTTGACTGATTAACCTCATAAAGTTTGACTGACCATTCCCAACACACATAAAGGTATAATAGTGACTAGAATTACATACACTTGATTATGGTGGTAATTGATTCATCATTTGTAAAGGATGAGGGACCTTAAGGACTATTTTTGGCCCAAGAATTTGGATGAAAAATGAAGTGGCTAATAACTGTTATTTTATATTTTTGTATTGAATAATGTCTATAAAAAGAAAATCCAACAGAAGGTACTACAACGGTCATGTGGCACATAGAAGTTGTATTAAACCTTATTTGATACATTATTTGATACAATTTTGTCGATTTTAATATAGATCATACAAAAACATCACAACCAAACTTTGCACAATTAAAAATCTGTCGAGTACAAATGTTTGGTTAAAATATCCTCATGATGTTTTGATGCGACCATATCTATTTTGAACAAAACACATCTAATAATTCAGTATTTTCAGCTAAAATGTTACATTCTTGATAAACAGTCAAATATACCATTTCATTTTGTCGAAATGATGAAAATTATATGAGAAAAAGTAATGAAGTATTGAAAGACTCATTAAACAGCATTTTTACAACAACTTAATATTGGGTCACAAAATCTAAAATTCTGTCCAAATATGGGGCTTAATGTACTTATTCCTTTGTAAATTAATTACAATACCTACTCTTAAACTCTAATGGTTTGTTAAAATGTACATACATTATCCAAAGGATAAAGTGAGGCCATAATACCATCATCCCCTACCAACATACCCTAATTTTTCAGACCCTCAAAAAATTTAGTGATGACTTTTTGCCCATTTTTTGTGAATTTCTTTATAGTTTATGACATTTTTCACAAAATGATTAAAAATCAGCCCCAAATTTCCCAAAAAAGTCAAATGTGAATCTATATACGTTTTCATAAGGCCTAATTAGCAAACAATAAAAACAAGTACTTTTAAAGATGCTTTCTATAGTCTCACTAACCACTTCCTGGTTCACTGGTTCTGCACCACAAGAGTGCACATAAAAGGTCAAATGTTTGGAGTTGCAGAAAGCTTACATGTACCCGGTACATGTAGTGTTAAAAATACAAGAAATGCTTAAATGAAAGCTGTGAATGCATTTTTTCCAATATATTTATCTTTTGTTGGTAGTATGTATTGATATCACATTGCCCAATGAGTAATCAGTCCTCATTTGTGAATGTTAACAAATTGGTGAACACATGGTAAAAATTTTTTTTAGGCTTATCTTGTGAACAATTGCATTACCACTTAAATCAGAACTTTCCAGGCTTATATAAATGCTTTTCTGATAACTTTACACCTATGGTTAAGGTCATAAGTTTAAAATTTAGTTTTTGACATAGGAATGAATGGTAATGTCGCAACTGGTTAGTAAGACTGATGTACATATTTATGAATTATCTCCCTTGATAACATTTCTTTGTACAATATTTTCTTTGTTAAAAAGATCAGAAAGGTATTATACATTGTACCAGATGTCTTTAATATAATACCCCAAACAAAATAAAAATTTGTATTAATTTAATACATATAATTTTTTTTTTCAAAGTCCATTATATTTTTTGTTATAAAACATTTTGCAAAGAATTGATCCTTGTTCATATATACAGTATGTTGTAAGTATAAATACCTCAGTAGAAATGTTACAGGAAAAGAAAACTTGAAAAATTGAATAATAAATGAAAATGCTATCATATGCCATAAAATTTAGATAATTATCCTGAGTGATATTTGAACTTTTTGTTATGGTGGGAGAAATAGAGGATTTTAGGGTGATTGAATATTATTATGAAGTAACGCCCTCTATGGATCAGCACCCCACATAGCAATACAAGCTATGAGACACTGGGTAGTTAACAGAACGTGTTAGTAACATAAAATAAGAAGGATGTTAATGGAATCAGGGAATGGAAATTTCTTAACATGAACAATGTACTTGTAGAAAGTCAACATTTCAAGTAGCTATGTAGATTTCATTGTGTTTTCCTTAAAAGCTTTTGATAATTTCAACAAATACAATGATAATTTTTTTTTAAATTTTTAAAAATTTTAATGGTGGTGAAATAATTTTGTAAGAATTATTGAAATTTTTTGGTTCTCCAGGAAGTTGTAACAAAAAAGTAGATTGATTTTAAAAGGAAACCATTTTCTAGATTTTTCTGTTTAATTACCTAAATTGGGTAAAAGTTCGGGAAAAGTTTGCATTAGATGTGTATTGGGATCAATAGGAATATTGATTGGATGGTTGTTAGGTCTTTGATGTACAATCTAATGACAAGGGTAGGTAAAGCAGTACAATCATAATTGGATTTCTGAATTTATAACTATAAAATGCCAAATGGTATTAGGGAATAATGCTAGAGAACCCCTTCCTTAATGGTTGTTTTTGTGGTTTGGTCAAAAAAAGGTTTAAAGATTATTACTAGTCATAGAATCTTGCTATGGTCAAATAATCCATCAATCATCATTGTTCTGTTAATGCTGACTAGTATCAGATCAAGAGTTCAAACTGCTTACCAGGTCAGAGGAGGGGTAGGAGGGACATGTCTTCATGTAATCAATATGCAATGCAAAAATAAAATTAGGATGACCACATCTGTTAGAACAGGGACCATGTGCAGCAGCAGTTTTCTACATAAAAAAATTAAGGATATAGAATAAATGCCGGAAAGACATTGTTCCATTTCTGATTTAGATTTTTATCAATTCATCTGCCTACAATGGGTTTTTCTGTATTAACCTTTATCAAATATGCTAAAAACATTTGCAATCCAATTAGAACTACATTTTTGTTAAAAAATCTTTTAATTTCCTAAAAATGTCAAAAATCAATGCACACATGTTAAAATGAATAAAATTGAGTGCAGCTACATTCTCACAGTGAGTGTTAAGATCAGGATTGAAATGAACAAAAGAAGGAATAGACCGCTATCTTCCAAATACATATTGTATAAATGTAAACAAAAGAGCAGACTCCTTCTACATGTATAAACTGCTAACCTTAATTTATCACAGATTACCATATATAAAGTACATTGCCAAGTACATAAATGTCACACAAGGAAAATTTCTTCCTATATTCAAGCCTAACTTCTGATGTAGCTTTTCACTCTGTTGAAGATGAATCACTAATTTCAAGTGATATTATAAGTATGTTTATTTATCAGCTGTTTGTTAACAGTACATATTGTACAATTGATCTTTTTGAATTGTTATAGCTGACATACATGTACATGTAGTAAACCTATTACAGTTAAGCTTTCATTACTGTACAGGTACTGGTATGGGATTTTTCTGATAAAAATCAGCTTTCTTCAAATTCTATACTTAGTAACCTGTTGTATTATGAAAGTGAAAAGATATGGGGTAAATGTCAGAAAGACTGCACTCCAACCACTAGAAAAACAGGGAATTTACGAACCTGGAGGTCTCCGCAAGGCCTTCAACAAGGGGGGAATACCACTCCTAGTGAAAAGCTCTAAATCACACTGAATATTAAGTTGTAAACGTTTTTTTTTTGTCATAGACTAGAAGTTCCTCAATGACATAAGTTCCAAAAAAGAAATATTTTAGAATACAATTTCCTCTGAAAATTTGTTTCATTGTTCCTAACCCACTACATGTACAGTGTAATATAACAATGTTATATCCCCACTCACATAGTATCACATTACCTGTCTGTCTGTCCGTCCAAAATTTTGTCACATCATCCACTGATGAATTGATTTGAAAATTGGGATGTAGCCTTTATAGATAGGACATATGTTGTAAGTGATTTTGGTGGATGTTTGATATCAGTTTCCTGTTAATTGGGTCGTTTTTCTCTATAGGGAATGATATAGAAAATTTTCATTACAAAAATCTCAACTCCCACTGCATGGATTGATTTTAAAGTTATTACACTGCTTTAAATACATGTAGATTGTGCTATAATTTTTCCATTGGAACAAGGAATATGCATTGACCAGTACAAAAAAACGATGGTTGACTGATTGCATTGACTTTATAATGTGTTCAATTTTATCAAGTGATTCAGGTATAAAAACCAAAAGAGCACCAACAGCAAGATGTACAATATTGTACCACATTTAAAAATCCTGAAGCCATTATAGTAAGATTTTCATGAAATCTTTACCAATTACCCCAAATAATTTTCTGATATCTAAATTTCAAGACTCAATGATTGATATTTAATCCAATAAGTGCTAAGTTTTTTAGTGAATTTGGATGAAAATTTTTATACTCCCACAAATAATTTTTGTCTCGCCTGCGACAGCGAGACATAGGTGTTACTTTCCGGCGGCGGCGCTGGCGGCGTTAGTTTTTTTTGAAAGCTCTATATCTCTGAAAGTATTAATGATTGGATGACCAAAATTAGTGTGCTTGTAGTTCGTGATATGAAATTACTGACAAACCAGATGACCTTGGTCCTTGACCTACTTTGCATGGTTCAGTGACTCTTA
>JAULBM010114916.1:0-18805 GCA_032357055.1 Geukensia granosissima | reverse complement strand
AAACCCACATCATATAATGCAAAACCCACCATCACATAATAAATACTATCACATAAGACAGCTATGGCGTTCCATAGAAAATTGTTAAAATCTGATACTGTGAGTTTTACTGACTAGGACAATATTACAGAGAAATACCCTATATAAAGTACCAAATTGAATAAATATATTTAAACGGGTTAACCCCTCACATTTTTTACAATATTAACGATAACCATTGAAGAGTAGAGACTATTTTTTTCTCCCATGAATGATTTTTTTTACCCCCAATTGAAATTGACGACCTCAGTTAATTGAATATGAAATAGGACCAGATTATTTTAACGTCATGTGTTACCTTTTTTGAACACGTGTGTAAATAAATTTGAACACAGCCATTAATATTTTGAACACTTATCTGAACTTGAACATTCCTTGAATATGTGGCATTGCTTTAATTCGTGCAAAGATAGATTATTGTTATGACAACTTTGAAGGAAGCAATACGTATACAAAAGTTTGTTTATCATATAGGACCCCTAGGATAAAGCTTACAAGAAAAACCAGTAATTTTTAGTGGAAGAAGTTGTTATCTTTATTCTTGCTCATCTTCTGTGGTTTCTGTATAAATCAGTCGTTGCAGAGTAGAGATAAGATTTTAAATAACGACGAGATTTTTAATTACGATGGGAATTGCAAGTAAATGGACTTAAATAAATATTTAATACATCTGGCGTTATAAAACTTTACGGTTCTGTTAAGTTCGTGTGACGGTTTATTGGATAAAATTGATCAGGGCCACTGCACTAGCAGTCTTAATGAGTGAAACATGGAATATTTATACTTTGAATTATCCAGAAAGAGAAGGTCCACACAACTTGGTTAGCATCTGGAAACTTTCTAACCTTATTCAGAAGTTAACAAAAATTAGGCCATTATAAGGCTTGGATTGGTGTCGTGAATTTTATTACCTCATGATTTCAAATGGGAATTGTTTGAGTAGGACGGGAAATTTATCAACAGTCCACAAAAGGATCCACTTTACGAGCTATTGCCGGTTTTCACGCCCCTAAAATGGCATTGGTTTAGAATTAATTCTTTTCGCCCTACCAACGGATGCACCATTTGCAGTGGGTTATATTCAGTTCTGTGGTGTAGTAGGTGTTTATGCATCCATCCCAACAGACGTCTCTTCATAAATCTAACTACTTCTTGGCAGACAAATCGAACGACCTTTTTATATATACTATCGTCTGCCTTTAAGGAGGTCATTTAAAATAGTTTAAAGTATGTCACTTTGGAATTTTATTTTCTTTTCCAAAGCAATCGTGATGCCGAAAAAAGTTCATAGAACATTTTCGTCGATTCTTATTGCCATATATGGAAACCACTTTCGCCTGTGACTCATGATGGGCATAAGACGCCTATACTTCCAATATGACACATATCGTCAATGATTTTGGCTTTCATAAGAGCACAGTCAAAATCTTGAGTGCGATTAATGAGCCAAGTGTCAGTTCCTTTTCCCATATAACCTGAGGGAGTTTTGTGACAAAGGAATGAAACACCCTTATGCTACCTGTGTTTACAAGCCCCTAGAGGCATTTTTTAAAAGTCCGAAACCTTTGACACAGTCTAAATTTCAATTGCAATTACTAAGCCAAGTTTCAGCTCTGCTTGAGAGGAATTGCATGCTCTAGGAATTACGTACCCCAAGACTACCTGTATTTGCCAAGCCCAATGGTAGGAGGCTATTAACAATCCAAAACCTTACAAGTTTGACAAAGTTGATACCGCCGAACGTGAAGTTCTTGTTGGTAACAATTGTCTTATTCAGTGGCGCTGCTCGAATTGCTGATGTTGTACTCGTATTCGGTGAAGTGCCCATCCATAACCAAAGTTTCATCTTTCTACATGAAGTGGTTTCTGAGATTGTCCTGGACATTACACACGTACACATGTACGCTGAACATTAAAATATGATCCCCGCGCTTCACTGGAGCGGGAATAATAATTAAAAAGTTATAAATCACTTCCTTACAAAAGTTAAAGAAATATAATGGCAAGACGAGGAGTTGTTCTTAAAAAAAGTCATTGCCAGTTCTCTGCTAGGGACCCGATGTTATCAAAAGTCTATAAGTCATTGAAAACAAAACACAAGGTCTTAGCTTCGAGTGGTTGGATCACTCTTTAAACTTCAATAAAATAAGTACTATTTTAAGTATGTTACATTGTTATACTATTATATATATTGGCATGCTAATAGATTTCATTAAAATCTTTATAAGTAGTTGTAATTTTTCATAATCCATTCGGTTAAGCTGAAGTTTCATTCATAATACCAAAATGTTTCGAATCTGCTTTATTCAGCGATTAAAAAAATGTCGGATTACTGACCAGCTGATTTTGTTCGCCATTCACTTAATAACATATTGACGAAATATGCGAATGAAATACACCTTTTTAACACACCAACAGTGCACTGCATCAACAATTTTAGTGTATACAAGGAAATATCAGAAACCATGTCGTCAAGTAAAAATCCTAAACGATCAAAGTCTTTGCCTAAAACCGCATCGAGGCCACGAATCAAAGCGGATGCATCAGGTCCGAGTTCGAATTCATCAACACCACGAGAAACGCCTACAGAAAATGAGAAGATTGTTTCCAATAAGAATGGCGGTAGTTCTACTTCACGTTCGGCGGTATCAACTTCGTCAAACTTGTATGTTATAAATGAAGGAAAGTCTGGGGTAAATGGCGATACACCGGGTATTGAAATCACCGATGATACAAATGAGGGATATAATTCTAGATTGTCTATGGAAAGTTTTGATGACTTAGATTTCTTGTCATCAACAAAATCAAGTGCTAGAGAGGGGGGTGGTTCTGGTGGGAACTCAACGGCCAGGAAAAAGAAAGTAAAATTTAGCTTGAATGGTGCTGCATGGTATGTATAAAAATATCGATTAACTTGTAAAAAGTCGCGGTATAATTATCGTATTGCAAAGCCGGACAACCTTCCTTTTTGGCAATGCATAATATTTGAATATAATGAATAGAATGTTTTACCCAATAACATAATTAACTATAATGACGGCAACGAAAGTTCAGCAAATTTGACGCAAGTACGCGTTTCTCTGTACTATTATTCAACCACCCGGTTTATTATTTAACCCTTTGCGGTTGCGTTTTTTACTTATTTACCATTGCCCTTCCGAGTAATTTCGAACTACATGTATAAGGAAACAATTCAGAAACTTTTACATTACTTTTTATAGCACTGTCAGACTTTCTACGAGGGTTTCTTTAAGTCTATTTTGTTTGATTTAATCCATTATATTCGATAGCTCAGTAAATCGTTGCAGACCTTCTACATCAACAAACTGATATGATGAACTATGTGCTGCTGACTATATGAAATTTATCCTGGACATAATAAATTCTGTTTTCTTTAATACTTCTCTGTAATAAATGTTTGGAGTTAAATTACTAGCATCAAAGGCAAGGAGGGAAGTACAATTAGGCTATGGAGTCAACATGTTGACAATGTAGATCAAAATGGGCCTGTTGAATGAATTGCCTTCGTATGTTTTTTATATATTGGTATTGGGGGAGTGCCGGCTTCATTTGCAATTCTGATCATTAGTGCCAAATAATAGGTCTTGGTAATGTTGTGATGCTGGATATTTGAAGGAGTCCATGCTACTCAGTTCTCTGAACTCTTTATTATCGATATTTCTATATTCTTAGTGCTTTCTGTACTTTTATCAAGATGTTGAAGTCATGGACATCTATATGTTTTATTAGTTGTAGTTTATAGTAACGGTATTCAACATATAACATTAAAATTTTCCATTTTCGTTTCAGGAGCTCGACGACATTATCATCGACAGCTCCTACAGAGAATTCTGGGGATGATTTAGACGATCATATAAACGTTGTCCTTAGGTTAGTATTTTATTTCAGGGTTTAGTTAATTTTCAAATTTCCACGGGCTGTGGTAGTTTTGCCATCTTATGACATTAACTGGATTCGGATAAAGAAATATGCAGAGTAAAACCTCTAAGATGCCACATGGTTACCATCGGAACATTTGTTGATGTATTGCAATTTTTAAAATTACATTGCATATTAGCATAATGCTTTCTTAATGCACGTGTCTTAATGCCTTTATTAATAATTACTATAGACAGGTGCTGACAAGACAATCCTAATAGTGTATAAGTGATGAATGAAACGGTTCCACTTCATGCTTATTAGGCTACTTTGTTGAGCTTATACAAATCTTGAAAATGGCAGATTTTTGCAAGTTTGAAGGAATTGAGAAGATGTTAACAAAATAAGATCCTGAGACTGGCAGATTTTTCGCTAGTTTGGTGGAATGTTAACATCTCACCGTACAATGCAGTAAATTGATGGTAATAATTGACAAACATATTACAAGAATATCTGTTGATAACCTTGACTAATGAGGAGAATTGTTGACTCGTGTTTTGCTATGTTTGCTGATGTTTGCATTCTTAGGTAGGGGACATAGTCAACTGTTCCCACTTCTTACATGTTCTGCTGGTGGAACGAGCATCAGTGTAAATTGTCACTTCATGTTCTTGAGGGTTTAGTGCTCACAAGCATGTTTAACCCCGCCACATACTTTATGTGACTGTCTCAAGCCAGGAACCTGTAAACAATTTGATGTCATTTTTTATATATGATTGTTGCTTGTTTTACATCTGGTCCATAGTTTTTACATTTGAATATCATCACTTTTTTAATTTTTGGAGCACTTTATAACTTGTCGTAGGTTGTGGATATGTGTCCATTACTGAAGGCCAGCCTTAGGTCAACCTGGAGATTGTTCGTGAATTTACACGTTTTGGATGGCTGTCTCGTGGGGTATCATATCAAATCTTCTTTTTCTGAATTGAATTAAAAAGTAGATTAACATAAAACTTACAAAGGATTTTAAGGTCGGACATATCTTTTTTTTCAGTTTGCTGTAAATTTATATTTGACATTGTTGTTCATGCAGTACAAAACTATAACAAATTTCCCATCTTCTCGTATAGTTGGGAGGTCAATTTACTTAACAATCTCCTATCCAGAACTGTGTCTTTAATCTCACAGTAATAAGCTTTAAATCATATCTTAAGTAGTAAAAATAGCTTAAGCATTGTAGAAACAATGATATGAGTTGTGATTTTATCTAAAATTTTGAACAGCTTTAACGATACTGTTTAAATGGCCTTTATTTGAGTTATTTATTGTATCCTTCAGAATGTCAAGTTGTGAATGTTGTGGTTGAAATAATTGGATTGTAGTTCAGTGTTTAGATGAGAAAGGTAGCGAAAAACGTTTATAAATCAGACACGCCCAGTCGGCCTTTGATTAATAAAAAATACTTCGTTGCTATCTCGAATAAAAAGTGTCGGGGAATTAGGTTTGATTGATACAAGTATTTGACAGGAATTTTGTATATTTGTGAAATTCTTTGTTTTGTCATTAGTATGTTTCCAGGTTTATGACTGAGAAAAAAAAACGTTACATTTTATTCTAAAAAATTTCTGATTTACTGTTTATAGCAAAACTATCAGAGGAGTATAACTTAACAAAATTAAAACTGGTAGAAAAACAAACGGACTCATTTTTTTTTTTTTTTTTTTTTTTGCGTGAATGCAGTCCAAGCAAAACCTTCGATTGTCGGAATTTTGTCTTTGTCCGTATTACACTATAAGCTTAGTTTTGTGACTTCCGGTTAGAAATTTACATTTGAGAAAACTTCTACAATTTTATAATGAACTATTAGGGATGGATAAAATTGACCATAAACTGATAAATCATACATTTTACTTGGCTCATGTACAGCCATTATAATTAGAAGGAAAACCATTAAAAAACTCAAACATTCCGATGGCCAATACAGAAATAAGCACAACTCAACGAGTTTTAAGCAAAGAAAAACAATTTAAAAGTTTAACTACATATAAAGACTAGAGGAGTAAAGGTGCTTCCATTGACCACTATCAACAAGATTGTCGCCATAACCTGGGAGTAATATAGTAACATGACTCCAAACCATAGCTTAAAATAGAAAAAGTAAAAAAAAAATTCTAAAATTCTTTACCTCTGAAACTGCTGAGCCAGCTAGAATCAGATTTAAGTATATTATCATTAATGGTCCTCAGGTGGTCCCCTCACGGAATGATATTTGGCATGACCATGAACCAACCGAGATGGTTAAGTTAAACACACCTGAACTAAATAAAGGGTCTTTTGCCAATTGACAAAAATATACCTGGCATCCCATTCTATAAAAACTTCTTTAAAGAGCCAAGTGAAACTTAGTTTAATGGTCCTTATCTGCTCCCTTCTCAGGTTGGCCACAAATCTCCCAACAGTGCAATATATCAATCAGGATATAAACTATATATTATAAACTTCAAATTTTCTTCTAAATCTTGTACTGTGGTCTGTTTTATATATCTTAAATAAACCATAATTTGTATTATATTTTTACAGGGTAAGACCTCCTAATAGCCAAGAAAAAGAGAGAAAAGACCATCTTATTGCAAGGTTCCATGGAGAAGGCAGAGTGGAGGTAATGTAGTTTGTGTCTGGGTATAAAATTAATGATATAATGACTATTAATTTATAAATATCAGGTGATTTTGGGTTTGATACAATCATATTTTGACAAAGGTGCACAATTTTTGCACTTTTTGTTTCATGTAGACTAGATTGTGATAAATTTGGAAATCAGCCTGTTCTATTGATTTTTAGCTCACCTTGCCGAAGGCCATTTGAGCTTTTTTTTCATTTCTTGGCATCCATTTATATTTTCATCTTACATCCAAACTTAATAGGAAGCATGTAGGGTATGTCCTTTACAAAATTTTTATGTTTTTCCCAATTGGACTACAAACATGGCTACCACAGGCAATTTTAGCTAAGTTTTAAAAAATCTTCTCCTCAGAAACTATTTGGCTAAATGGAACCAAACTTGACAGGAAGCATCAATGGAAGGTCCTTTACAAAGTTTATTCCCCAAGGGCACCATGGATAATTCCTTTTTGTGGAGGGGCTGAACCTTTAAAAAATCATCTCCTCTGAAGCAGCTTGGACAAAAGAATATAATTTATGTAAAGGAAGCATATTTGCAAGGTCCTTTACATGACATACATTTTACATTTATAATATTGAATAGCTCTTCCTTAATAGTTAAATCATTTTCCCTGTCTTGAATAGTTGAAACGTCAGAAGAAAGCACATTTCCTTTTGTGAATAGTTGTATAAATGTTAGAAGTAAATATGTTTTTTACCTTGAAAAGTTGTAACATTGGAAGTGAATAAATGTTTCACTGATAATTATATATTCATCTGTTTATTGACAGGTTGATCATCCATCAGCGAACCGATCGTTTGTTTACAATGTTGTATTTGAACCAGAAGCATCACAGGAAGATGTTTTTGACCACTCTGGGGTGAAAAAGTTAATAGATATGTCCATCAATGGGTATGTAATCTTAAGTATTATTCTAATCATGTTAATGTCTGAACTTAATTTGTTGAAAAATGACAATTAATTTTTTGTTTTTGGGCTTGAGTTTTTGTAAACTCAAATTTAGCAAACACAAGAGAGTTCAGTAGTACCAACCTTCTTCAGATACAACCACTAGAATTTTAGTTAGTCCAAAGTTTGTCACAATTGAGTTTAATTTAAACAAGCTACATGCTTAGTTTTCATATTTTCCACCTGAAAAATCTTCTACTAGCTAATTAAAATGATGGCAACTAAAGGAGTAGGTACGTTAAGCCCTATATTTGGCCCAAATTTTAGATTTTGTTACACAATAATTAAAGTTGTTGTTAAAAAGCTGTTTAATAGTCGTCTTTTAATAATTCATAATTTTTCTTGTATACTTTTCACCATTTCGACAAAATGAAAGTGTATTTTTGACTATTTTGACAAGAATTTAACATTTTCGTTAAAAATACTCAATTTTGGAGGTGTTTTGTTCAAAATAGATATGATCGCACAAAAACATCGCAAAGATATTTTAACCAAACATATGTACTTGATAGATCTTTAATTGTGCAAAGTTTGGTTGTGATGTTTTTGTGTGATCTATATTAAAATCGTCAAAATAGTATCAAATATTATATCAAATTAAAAAATTTCTTAGTATTTTCAAATTTAAAGCATTTTCTATGTGTCAAATGACCATTGTAGAACTATTAAACTAAAAATTATGTTGGATTTTCTTTTTATAGACATTATTCAATACAAAAAATATATAATAATTGATATTTGCCAATTTTAATTTTTTAGCCAAATTCTTGGGCCATAAATGGGCCTTAATGACCCTCGTCCTTTGTAAAGTGCATTCATTGTGATTGCAAGGCAGCTAGGCAGAAAAGACTGAGGGGTGTCATTGATGTATTCCACTCAAAAAGTCAAAAGTGGAGACTCAGGTTGAATTCACATTTGAATTGCCTATGATATAAACTATGTCATGGGTTACTTTTTGCAGAAAAAATTCTTTGAGTGTAGAACAGGTTAAGGTAGTTTTTTTTATGAAATTTGTGTGATGGTTTCATCAATCAGTGTACACTTAGATATAGCTCCTGATTCAGTGTTTTGATTAGAAGGATGTAACCTAGAGGTGACAGGTCACCAGCTCTAAAATTATAATTAAACTATTGGATTCATTTGTTATTTTTGCCTCTGTCAATCAATTTTAATCTTGGAAAGATACATCCAGTAGAACCTAGCTTGGATTTGGGACCACAGAAATGTGGTCAACATGTCAAAACACCCATGGTTGAAAAGGATGAACAAGTTGTCTGTGGGAACTAGGAACATTGTCAGATTTTACAGAATCTTGGAATACTTAATTGTCAACTTATATTTCACACACTGTATATAACATATGGCAATATATTACAATGTGACCATTATCTAAAATAAAAACCACTTTACATAAATTAAAGGAGTAATTAGTTATAAAAGATTTAGGTCCATGTAACGGTTATAAATTATAATATAAAAAGTTGATTTTAATAGAAATTTTAACACCATTACATTTGTTTAGCATGGATCCTATGTGGAAATTTTGGCACAGTTCAATGTTTTATTAATTGATTTTATGGCTTTATTTTTATTGAGAGAATTTATTGCTCTATATGTTTAATGAAATGGAACCAAATATGCTGATTAACCCATTTTCTATTTATGTTAAATTAATCACTTGTTAAATTTGCTGATTAACCCATATTCTACAAATGTTAATTTTCTTATTCCTATTCCAAATAAGTTTTCACTTATATATATGATTTTGCTGTACACAAAGTCATAGTTAGGAACTGTGACATTCTTCTGGGCTAGCCAAATTGATCTAAAGACATGTTAAATTTCTGGGTTTTTTTTCTTTCATGTTTAAGTGATTAACTGTACAATTCCTTGATTTTTTTCCAAAATTCACATCTCCTAATAAGGCCAGGGAAAAATTTTACATTTGTTTACATTAAGTGAAAATGGGAAATTTCCGTGGTCTTTTAAGTGGATTTTTATTTTTTATTTCAAAATTTCTTCTATCCCACTTTTTTTACTTGGATATAATTAGGTGCATTCTATAAGTTGTATGTAACAAAAATCACTTGAACTTTGTACATGGTGTTTTTTTTATTTATCAGTGCATGTATTTCCAAAAAAATAAAGTTCTGGCAATGGAATCAGGGATGCTTTAATATTCCAGTGACTGGAAAACAAATTGACTCCGTGAAAAATAGGTCTGCTTAGAAACTATATATGGAAATTTTTAAAAGATTAAAAACAAATTTTACATGAGGTTGTTTTGGCATTGCCTGGTACTATGGTTTCTTTCAAAGATTTAGACTTCCAGCATTTAGCCTCTAGCCTAAACCCAGAAAAGTGCTCTGTACACTACAGAATTTATATATTTTTAGAAATTTTAATGAAGAATGGGTTGTTATTTTTATCCCATTTATGCCATATACATGTATACGGATATAGAAAATAGAGACATGGTATGATTGTCCATGAGACACCCATCCAAAACCTGTATATCACAAACTTTTATAAGTTGCCCCAAGGCCTTCAATAATGGACCCATTTCAACACCCTATAGCAAGCTGAAACAAGCCCTTAAATAACATGTGATGATATTCAATGAAAGAACAATCGGCCAAATAAGTAAACAATGTAAACAAGTAACAATTTAACATAAAAACCATGACGCCCACTTAAATACAGGTTCCAGGCTTGGGACAATCACATGAAGTATGTGGCTGGGTTAAATATGGTTGTGAGTACTTAACCCTCCCCTAACCCAGGACAGATTTTATTGTTCTATTATATGGCTGTATTCTTTATGATGATATCAAAAATAATCAATAGAATACAAAAAACAATAGAATGTTAAAAAAAGCATTAGGTCACCAAAAAAAAAAATTTCAAAATTGAGCCACATTATAGTTGATGTATTATATAGGCATTCTTCTTGTCAACACCAGTGTAATGATACTGTTTATTCATTCTATCTAATGAATAAAACACCAGTATAATAAACTATAGAGCTTAAAACAATTGTTCTTTAGACATATCATCCCATAGACTACCCAGTTATAGAAAAATCTGCTTTGTGATGTATACTTTATTGTTTTTAACTAATTTTTGAACTCCTGCCAGCTGGCATTTAGTAGTCCACCTGTGACAAAGTTTAGTATTAAAATATACTTGTATTTAAATGATTTTTGTCCTTCCATTGACATTTTGATCAAAATCTCTATCAAGATTAAACTTTTAACTTTGTTGATGTTAGAGTCGGTTGTTTTCATGTAAATTGCTTGTGTTATTAATTTCAACCTAGACTTGTTTATTCTTGCTATAGAGTTATTTACTTGTAGAGTATATAAAATAAGACTTTCAGTTCTTGAACTCATCCTCCCATGCTCACCTCAAACCTCTTGTCATAATGTTTAACCATACAAAAGTTAGGCAGTTATTTTTCTCTAATACAGTGAAACCTGTCTAAATCGAACACAATTGGGACTGAAGAATTTATTAGGTTTACACAGGTGTTCAGATTGGACAGGTTATGTCTGCAAAGATTTTTTAAGGTTGGGACTAAATCTGATGTTTGGTTTACACAGATTTTTGGTTTTCTCAGGGTTCGGTTTAGACAGGTTTCACTGTATGTGTTATGATTTCCACAACTGTACACTTTACACCTATCAATATATTTCCATAAAAATGTAAAATTACAATATAGTGAAACCTGTCTAAACCAAACACTGAAAAAATTGAAAACCTGTCTTAACCAGACAGATTCTTAAGTCCTTTTATACAAGTTTCATTTGTTTTTGACTTGCCTAAATTAAACACTTGTCTAAACCAAACATTTCTTTAAGTCCCAAAGGGGTTCAGTGTAGACAGGTTTTACTTACCACTAATATCAAATAAATAATAAAATGGTGAATGGACAAAAATGATTTTAGTTTTGTTGATGGAAGACAGTCACTTCATACAACTATGTGCTGTAAATAAGCAAAAAAATCCAATATCAAATTGAAAATTTTAAGGATAATTCTTGTTCAAACGATAATATTCATAATTGATAAATAAACACAAAAACAATAAATATGTGAATAAAGGTTTCACAATGAACGAGAATTGTAAATTGTTAGTAATCAACTCAAGTAATTTAATTTCAAAATAAATAATAAATAAGTCTATGGCGAGTTTATTTTCATTTTTAAGTTTGAAAACCATGATCTTATCATGGGATAGGCTTGAACTTACAGTGAGGTGTGAGTTTATTCTCGGTATTCAAGGCCTCAGGGTGACTTTGAGATGAAGCGCAGCAATCAAAGAAATCAACACGCTTTTCTTTTGCTTGGAATTAACTTATATGAATATGGGATTTTTGTGTCATGAATATTTAAACCATATCCTTTCTTTCTTATCAAATATGAGTAGTTTCATTATCACTAAGTGATATATTTACCAGTCTCATTATACATTCAAAATATCAATTTATGTAAGAGATGAATATAACACCCATAAGAGAAAAACCTACACAAAAGGGAAGCCACTGTTTGTGATAAGAAATAGTTTCTTATCAGCTTTCACCAGTTTTTCTAACAGTAACTTCACTTCAGGTCCTTTCTCCAAATATTTTTCTACAAAGCAAAAAAAAAATTGCTGGGTACAATCAAATGGGAAACTTTCTTCACAAATAATTTGCAAATAAATTCTATGAAATCTGAAATTGCTACAAAACAACAATATCATTTAAAGTTTCTGTGTAACAAAAATAAATATATAATCATTTTTATTTTACTGAAGCCAACATGAAGTTTTCCCTTCTTAAAATGGCAAAGAGTTTGTCCATACATATGTAAGCTTAAATGAGTAAGTAAACAAGTTAAACCTTGTTACATTGCTTAAATAAAAATCAAGATGAAGTGATGAGTTGGTAATAACTTTACTTTGCAGTTTCCTACTACACTAGATTATCGCTGGTTTATGCATCTAACTGGCTTGAGAATTCTATAATAAGGCGACTATGCTGATATGAAAAAAATTCTTGTTGATTCCTTGGTTTTTTATGTCATAAGGAAGATAACCTTACAGATTTTTATTTGTCATATTTACTCGATCTCTCGTATCCATCTTGACAAAAACATCTGGATGGATATTGCCAATCTTGTAAAGAAAACCAAGATAATCAATAATTTTTGGCAAAGTACACTGCAAAATGTGCCATGCATAAAACTGCATGAAATTGACACGAATTTCAATAACAAATTGAGCAGCGCAAGTAATTCGTGCGAAAAAATTCACATGATATTCATGTCATTTTCGTGTCAAATTCGCACAAAATTTTTTATGCATGTGGTGTGGAATTTTTCGACATTTTTTTCATGTAAAATTTATTATTTGCATGAATTATCACGTTCTAATAATATGAATTTGATGCGAAAAATTTTCGCATCAAATTCACATCCAAATATTTTCGTGTGAAAATGACATGAAAAAATTTCACATGGATTTCACGTGTATTTTTCGTTTTAAAATGACATGAAAAAATTTTCACACGAAATTCGAATGTAATTCGTGTAAAAATGATACAAAAAATTTTTCTCATTAAATTCATGCGTGGCACATTTGGCTGTGTATTACAGTTTAACCAACCCACATTTTAAAAAATGCAAATTTACCTAAGTTACTCATTATACTGTTATGTAGTAAACCATTAGAATGGACTCCCTGCACAGCACCCTAGATCAAATAATATAAAACATGATTCATACAAAATTTATTATTTTCTAAAATCAATGAATACATTGAAAACAACTTGTATCAAAACTAAAACACTTTATGGAACATTTGATTTCAGGTAAATGTACTTTTCGCCTATGAAATAACATAATTCACTTGTATTCATCACATACTTTAATGTTGCAAGACTTCCATCAATGTATATCAAATGTATCACATTATATATATAAACCACATGCAAATGTTTTTGCAAAACAGAGGCGGATCCACACTTTTGGAAAAGGGGGCCTATTTATGTGTACCTCTTGATTTATCAATTTTTCTGACATTTTTAATGGAGATTAAGACGAAAATTTGACCCATACTATAACTTTTTTTTTATAATTTTTGTGTTTCAAAGAGGGGCCTAGGCCACCTGGATACGCCTCTGCAAAATAATAGAAAGGACTTGACAAAAATTATTTCCGAGTACAAATTATAGAACTACACCACTGACAAACAGGACATTAATGGTAATATGGTCTCTTTAAATTGGAGTATCCTTGAGATTTCAATATTGCTAAAGTTAGACAGATGTGGGACAGCAGTACAAGTGATCATATAATACATACTCTGGATCATACAGAATGTTGGACGGCATTACTAATGTTACTTACCCTAACATCATAAAATACATATTCTGGATCATATTCTATGTTGTTGTCTATGAAATACTGAAAATAACAAATATCTTTGCAATTAAATAGATATTTTAATATAAATTCATCACTTATCAAAATTGTGTTCCCATTCTCCTTTTTAATATCTATGAATCATGTCACACCGGCTCAGAAAATTTTTTTTATTTGTAGCAGTAACAATTTTGTCTATCCTCTGATCTATAAACATTTCTAGCCATAATTTTAAATTTTCCTTATCAATTTTTTTTCTATGGTAATGGAATTGACATTTATATATTAATGATTCATATTTGGCAATGATTAAGGATTGGATAAGAGCATCTACCATTCTGCAATTATGCTAATGTATGGATTATGAGATGAGTCTCTCATGTTTTGGCTGTTCACACATAAATCAATAACAATATCTGAAAAAGGAATTTAGAAAGGAATTAACAATTTTACCGGCAACCGAATTGGGTGTTCAAAATATTACAGGTGTTGTTGTTTGTTCTGTGCTCATGTGAAAATCATCGATTTTTGTGAAAAATTAAAGTTCTGACAATGTCTAAATTTTTGCATTTATGGTACCGTTAAGCCTATTTTTACTGATATTGCGTAAAAATATATACCAATAGACATAAATCTATCAAATAACTCTCATTTTCTAAAATTCATAAATGTTACTAGCAAAAACAGATATAATGGAAATTGACAAAAATTTTCAAATTTTCCTGATGACTGGAGAAAAAATAGGAGGATATATAAAAAATCCAAAATATACAAAAGTAACCGGAAGTTTTTGTACATTACATTTTATAAGAATAGTGAAGATTCCATCAAAGGATTTCTCAAAAATAAGTAAATAGAGAGAGACTCAGTTCATGAAACATACATTGTGTCTTATCACTTGGTTTTCACATGAATAATGGCAGTCACAAGTGGAAAGGAACTGCTGACCCTTCAGGAGCACACAACTTATGCCTGTTTTTGTATGAAGGGATCATTTCCATTGTTTTTTGTTGTCATCAGACTTTCTTTTATCATTTATTCCTCCCTAATGCCTTAATGAAATTTAACTTAACTTGCCTACATTGTTCTACAGAAAGTAAAATTGTGTTTTTCTTATTTTTTTTTATCAAATTGATGTTTTGGGTTTTTCATACTTAAAACAGGTTTTTTATGCTATCCTGGAGCAAACATATGTTATATCCTGCTCTTCCCTAATGTCTTGAAAGTATTGAACCAAACCTGCACAGATTGTCCTACAGGAAGCAATGCTATGCATTTGCTATTTAATTTGTTATATGTTTTGACACTATTGAAAAGTAATTTTAGGTATATAACGACTAGCTAGTAAATGCAAGTGGGTGTACAAGTCTCCCATGGCAGATACAAAACTTAGTTTATGAGTTCATGTTGCTCAACCTACAGTTTTCTGTATTATTTTGTTTATTTTAACTTTAAGCTATGGTGTTTGTCCTTTATTTTTTTCTTTTCTCTTCGTTCATATCCACTTCATTATTATCCATTAAAATTACAAAATACAGTAGCAATGTTTATTTCAATGACATTTTATTACCAATTGTTACAAATAAAAGACTCTCTGATTTCTTATCCAAAATTATAGAACTGGAAATATTCCAGCATTCTGGACAGGACATGTCTAACACAATTCTTATTAGACTAGAGACATTTAAGAGTGATCAAAAACCAATTTTTTCTTGCATTTGATTCAACAATTTATTAAAGGAACAAAAGTTATCTGTACTTCAAATTCCATGAAAAAGTTGCCAATCAAGAGAAAAAATAAAATCCCCATCCACTTTGCCATTCATCAAAAATCAAATGTCTTGAGAACCCAATTACAGACAAACATAAAAAGACAAACACAAAAAAGACAAACACAAAAAAGACAAACATATGGCTTACTTGCCATAAAGTTCTTGGTCTATTATAAATTACACGTTGATTAAATTGTTTTCTTAATTACTCAAAAATGTTGCAATTCTTTCCTCATTGATTAACAAAAGTTATAGTCAACTGTAAAAACACAAAGCTATACCCCAATTTTTTTCTCAGCAAGGTCATTAAGTTAATTAATAAAAAAACACAAAGCAATACCTGAATCACTTTTATCAGCAAGGTCATTTCAGGTGGGGCAAAAAGGTCAACTAGCTGATACATGGGACCCTGAAAAATAAAAACAAAATTGGACAATAAGATTCATATATAATGATCAAATGAATTAAATACTTTTAGTCAGTCATGAGCAATTTGAACTTTAGTTGTGTAAACATCACACTTTCCATAAAATACACCTAAACTATCTGTAAGAACTAGTAAAAAGGTTAAAATGAAAAACTGTCTGCAATATTCTTATAAAATATTGTTTATTTTGTAGATAAAAAAAGTGCAAGCAAGTTGCACTTTTATTTTTTAGCAATCACAATGTATTATAAGATGCACCAAGTTTTTAATTTTTCTACAAAGATTTTACATAGTAAAATCAGCCATTTGTTTGCCAGAAGTGGCTCTTTGCACCTCCTACCCCAAAACTGAACGCTGAGTGTAGAATACCTATTAGAGATCCAACATGCATAGCGGTAGTCCAAAAAGATCAGACTAACTCGAAACAAACAAAGGGGGAAAACAAAAAAAAGAACAATGGCTTGGACTCCGCAAACTCCTTTACAAAACAGGAGTAGGGTCTGGTGTTCTGGAAAGTTATTCACCATTTGTCCAGAACATGACACTGGTGATGGAATCACTATATCTTATCTTGTTTATCTGAGAAGAAGTCAACTTTATTGTTGAATTACCAGTACCAGATCCACAACTTGTTAATAAAACAGACAAAAATCTGGTGGGAATTTCTATTTATACAGGTACAATTATAATTCTTTACCAAAGAAAGTTTGATCAAGGGGTATATTTTGAAGACAAAGACTTTTGCATGTCATATAAAATCATATCAAAGAACACTGAATTTTATATATCTGTAAATTCTTTGTACATAAGTGTGGTTTTATCTGTCTCTGTCTAAAGCCTTGGCCAAACCCTTGATTAACATTCCTCATAAAACATAAAACTTATAGTAATTGCCTCACCAATCCATAGAAGGTGTTCATTGATTCTAATGATACATGGGTTCCTTCATATTCTCTTATTACTTCTGCATCCGACACTTCTTGCAAACCTCTGTCAAAATAGAAAGTGCAGAATGCAATTAAATATTGAAACTAGAAACAAATCAAAATAGATGTGTAGTTGACTTTTGAGACAATAAGTATAAGATACAAATTTATATACAACAAACAATTAAGAGGCTGTAAAAATGATTTTTAATAGAAGTTTCTCATGGGGTTCCATGTTAAACTTAATTTAGCTGTAGCAGCCAACTTTGTTAGTCAATGGGTCAATGGGATCCTATGTACTTTTTTCAAACCTCAGCAATAACGGACAAAAGAATTTTTAAAAGAAATTTGAACAGGCCCCTTTGTCATGATTGTGAAACAAAATTTGGCTATGATGGCAATCTTGGTGATACTTGATAATATATTGAGGGAAGACCACAAAGGACCATAAAATTCCAATTCAGTTCCTTAAAATAATGGATTTTGCAGTCTATCATTAATTGATATTTGTTCAGTTTTTAGTAAAGATGTCCATGTTTGTTAGCTGGCAGTGATGTTTGATGTAATGTTGGTAGATGTGCAAGCCAGTTTTAAGTTTTATCTCAATTGGTCAGGCTGTTACTGAGAAGATTTTTTTTGTTATCGTGGGAAGATGGAGAACAGGCGCAAAGCTTAGGATCAGGTGAGCTAATATCTCAAATGCATTCCCAGGTCATGACTTTATTAACAAAATAATTGTAAAAAACCACAGCAAGCTAGGATGTACATACCTATAAACTGTTCCAAGTTGTATGTTGTGAAATGAATCTAACTTCATTAAGAGACCCTAAAATACAGAAACATTTCCACTTGCTTTCAAAATTCTGATTATGACAAAAACATAAAAGAATTTCAATGTGACTTGATGAACAGTAAAATTTCTTTATTGAAACTTAATTTTTGTTAAGAAAAGACAGATATTCAGTACATACCAGGTAAATTTACATTAAAAATATTTTTGTCTGTAAAATGTTTTACTTTACACAGGTTTCTGCTTGACACAGATTTTGGTATCTACAGGTTTCACTGTAGATTATTCATTCAATGGAAAGCATTATATTTTTCATTCATAAATATGTTTCTTATATCATCAGTTCTGGATTATTGAAGTAACCAATTGATACTTTCTTTTCTTTACACTATGTTTACTACGAGATCTTTTATTTTGTGATTACCTTGCGGATATCATAATGCAGCCCACGGACAGCAAATTCATTATCATACTCAAATGCCTGTATTTCCTTTGGATACTGAAATAATATAAAAAAAACATTGTTTTTTTAAAGTATTGATAATATAATAGCTATTTTAATTTGTTTCAGAAATAAATTTTGGTCTGGGCAATGGGTCCACATTTACCCAAGGCATGTTTCTTAAACCTTTTTAAGTTTTGGTCTGATATTTTGTAATAGTTGTGTTTAGTTTGAAGATGTATGCACATTTACATCCAGTTAGGTTATAAAAATTATCAATAAATGTAGAAATTCCTATGGGTACCAACTGTGTCCCTTTAAATGCAGACTTAATCCTTTACTGTTAACTCCATGAAGGCCCTAATAAATCTGATAAAATAGATAAGTTTAATCACACTACAATTTCTCAACTTTTCCACCCCCCGAGGGCGGCCGGGGTATAGAAGTAGGCCGTTCGGTTTCTCCGCCTGCAGGTAGAACCCCTGCTAAAGGGGC
>JAULBM010114805.1:0-18806 GCA_032357055.1 Geukensia granosissima | reverse complement strand
TACTTAACAATATCCTAAAGTTTCATTTGAATCAGAGGAAAACTGTTGGAGTTATCATCCGGAAACAAATGTTCACGAACGCCCGATCACCCGCCCGCCCGCCATCATCAAACCAATACCCGAGTTCAACTTCGTTGCAACTCGGCTAAAAAAATCCATCATAGGAGTTATCCTGAATTTTTAGACTTGACCTTTTGTGGTATTTGTTTAAATATAATTCGATGATATCAAAAAGACAGACAGGAATCGTTAGATCAGAAGACAAAGACCGTTGCCATCCAAGAAGAAACGAAAAACAAACATAGAATACACAAAGCTAGACTGAAAACTAAAGTTAGAGTAACTAGAAATCTACAAACGCTAGAGTGAGTTCAGAGTCAGGTGCCCCGGAAGAGTAAGCAACTCCTACCCCACTAGTGGCACCCATCTTAATACTCAGTATTGTATAGTCACAATCGATGTTAGGAAGGAACAGCTTTAAAGTCACAACAGTGGGATGATATCCATTGTCATTTGTAAAATGGACATTTCGTATCGGTCAACCAAATAATGATCGCGACCTCAAAGACAAGAAACAAAAATGTCACATGGTATTTCGGAGACCGATTTCTGTCCTAACGTAATAGGGCAATATTATAGAAAACAACAACACACAATAAAACAAAAATAGTTAAATCAATCTTGAAACTCAGGAATAACCCACCAAAGGGTTGGTATGAATTTGTGGAAAGCCTTAGTGCGGTGGTACTGTTTGACGTGTAGGAATCGAATGACATTTGCACGTCAGAGCTAAATTTTTCGTTTTTTTTATTTAATGATACGACTTTCTAACATGTTTGCAGTAATCGTCAAAAATATATCAAATTTACACAGATTTGTTGCCTTAACCAATACTTTTATTGTCCATGAAAAAATTTGCTTTACATGCAATGTGAACATAAATGGAAAGAAAAAAAGCATATAAGAGGAAGAAATACGATCTTTCTTGACAAACTGTAAATGATGTATTGAATTCATAAAACCTATTGATGGTTCATTAGCAATAGGATGACAAATTAGAAATTTAGGTATTTAAGTAAAATCATTTTAAAACTTACGAATGTTTTATTGAGAAATAATAGAAGTATTCCTTTGCACTTGAACGAGCATTCCAATGAAATAGATAAACATATTTTCCTTGTCGAATGCAAATGAGTAAATGTCAGAGACCCCATTGCATTCAAACAAAATCTGCTACAAGTGCAATGCAAAAGGCTATACAAAGCATTCATCAAAAGTTTTTACGAGTTTAACATGGTCCAAATTATAAAAAAACCAAAAAGTTAGGCAAAAGTGAACTCTATCAAGATGAATGAGAACTTTTGCAAGAGATTTAAAATAAATTCGACAATGAATCTGTATGAATGTATGTTAAATTAAGAAAACTGACTTACCCACTTCCTAACTGAGGACACGCCCATCCAATATGCGGAAGGGTTAAACTAGCTTTGTTTAAAAGTATATCCTTTACATTACGTAGTGTCATGACACAGACCTAGAATACCAGTGGAATTAAGTGCAGATGGATGAATGTGATCGGACAACGAAGTCTCACTAAGATTTAATCAGTGAAGACTATTATTTGTACAGTCTAAATGTACAATATGAAGTAACATTCATTTTCAATCTCATTTACTTTTTCGAATTTCACTTAAACTTATCATTTTTAGACATCGGTTTTAAACTGCAAACTGAATATTCGCAAATTTTCCAATTGATGATTCTCATTTCAGTTAAACACCTAAATGTTTTCAGAGGTTGAAGTTGCCAAAATATACCACGCTCCACAGAATAGCTCAGTTTTATGTCCGATTTTTATTCTAGTTTGCAAGGATGCTGCCAGGTTGATAATAAACTGAACATGCAATGTTATTTTAAATAAATCGGGTGAAAACGCAAACAAATACGCACTTATCAGATAAGATTTACCCATTTATCTAGTTTCTGTGTTTACTGAATCAGCAGTTCATGGTTCAACTTAAAACATATTCACTAACATAACTTTTTGCCAATTAAAACTAGTTTTGGTCTCACATGACCTTTATTTTTCTGCATATTTCACAACATACAGGAGTTTTGGTGAGTTATATACATAATGGGAAGTAATCCAACAGGGAATCATCGTTTAACACTTGAATGACTTGTAATCGGTCCACTTTATATCAATAAATGAACTAGTCTGGAAGAAGTCAATCATTGGATATTCATAGCTTTGTTAAGGGGCTGTTGAAATAAAAAGTCTCCAAACACTGTTCTCTCGTGTAAAATCTCATCATTATATCAAGGTAAAGAATTATCAAAAGAAATGCCTTAGCTTAAATGATACACAGTGCAAAAATATATGAAAAAAGTAAAATGCTTCTAAGAATTTATGAAAATGAATAAGATTTTTCTCAAAGTGTAAAGTATATCGCCATAAAATTTGAATATGTACCTATGCATCACCTCATGTTAGTACCGAATTATTTACGGCTTCGCTATTGATACCTCTATCTTGTTGCGTATTTGCCATTCACCATGGCCAGCAGCAGCATTATTTTTTCGTGTCGTTATAATAGATTTTAAAGCCCAAAGTAAACATATGGGTGTCAATCAACTCCTCATTATTTTTTATGGTTTCAATGCGGATAACATGTATGTTAAGACAGTTCAATTTCGAAAGTTTTTCCTTCATAGCAAAATACATTTAATTGTTTCCACGTTCGCTACTTTCTTTTAATAAAAACATTATTTGGGTCAGTTTCTTTAGAATAAGGAATCAACATTTTTTGTCAATGACAGATGTAGATTTTCAAACTTTCTCCGTCTTCTCTATAAATGTTGTCTTCAAGAAGCATTGCGCTGTAAAATATTAACGAATTGTACTACGTTAACCAAATTAAGTAAAACTTAATAAATGTAGTAAAATACTCCATTTCAACCTAAATTTGCCTTTTAAACATCTTCCTATCCACAATAAGTTATGATGAAAGGAAAACTCACTTCCATTTGCATTTTCATCGTACTCCTATACGTTCTTGAAGAGCGTTTCAGTGTACTTGTTAAAAAAGTTATAACATCCTTCATTCTACGGCAACATTACATGCAAATTGAATAATAATAAATTATCATTTAAAACTTACAGTTTCAATAAATAAACTGAGAATATTGTGGCATTTCTTAGCACTGATACTGACAATTTAATACTTAACATGAAATTAAAATTTTTTTCATTGCATGCCATATTGTTTGATCATCACAATTTTTTTACGATACATTTATAAAAGGAATTCGAAGATACCAAAGAAGCAGTCAGAAACCGTTAAGGCTGAAAACAGACAGGATATGGCCAACAAAATGAAACGAAAGACAAACATGGAACACACAACACTAGGGTGAAAACTAAAGTTGGAGTAACACGAACTCTATAAAAACCGGGGTGAGTTCAGGTGCTCCGGAAGGTAAGCAACTCATTTTCCAATTGCGGCATCCTTTGTGTTACTTATTAGGCAATGTCAGTGTATAGTCACACTCGATGGTAGTCGCAACAAATCTTAATTGAGGCACTGTATTTATTTACTTAGTTCTTCCCATGATAAGAGGTGTGATGATTTTGTTATGCAGAAAAAAAACACGCTGAGCTTTTTTCAGTTAACAGCAAGCATTTATTAAAAAAGTGTCTCTCTTTTACATGTAAGTAATGTTTTATTATTGTTTTTTGGTACTTCTTATGTAAATTGAACGCTTTCTGCTTCATAAAATGTCATTATGATACAAATCAAATCAAATAAACTCCAACGCATACTACATTGGTCTGTCAAAAGTCAGGAGTCACCACTGGTTGGTCAATATTTACAAGTTATAAATAAAATCCACACGCTCATTTTGCTGTCAAATTCCCCCAAATTATAGTGTTCATTTATTTAACTCTACAATACCGTGTGCACGTGGCTGGCTAAAATTTATCTAATCAAATGTGTATTACGAAGACACATTTTGCACGATTACTTCTGCATTAATAACTAAATATTTCCATAAATCATTTAAATACGCTTGTTTCGAATAATTTCCATTCCGTCGACCGGTTCCGCCTTTTTTTGTCATTATGACGAAATGTTAGGCAGACAGCTTCCGGTGCTCGTGTCAGTTACGTCAGATTTGCGTGTAAAACGTTGAGGACCGTGTATACATCACATGTCAAATAAAATAAAGTGTGGATTAAAGTTGCCAGGCATAGAATCGGCAGTGCGATGCCTTACATTCCAGCGAAGTCACTTGGTCTGGGAGACGAAAATTTAAAAATGTTGACGGAATAGAAATGGTTCGAAACAACCGTATTATATTGCAATATAAAGGAGTTTGGTGCAACAAACATAGTTTAAAAAAGGATAGTTTGTGCCGTTTTTATATTTGATTTTGATTTTTGTTTTTTAAAGCGTTCCGCTTTTGCTTGTTCACAGACTGACTTGCTATTTAATGTAAATGGTAAATTTAATGATTTTCATTCTAAGCCGTTAAATTATTTCAAAGAGTACCTGTAATCTTCAGCACTAGAACCAAAACAAAACAATCCCGAGTTCCGAACATTGGGAAGAATTACTAGGATCAAAATCAAAATAGGAGGCCAAATCAAGCCAAAAAGACTTATTATACAAACGATAATTTCGAAACCTCTGCGTAATTGCTCGTTATAAGAAGATAGATTTAACTTTGTGACGCATTTGCGGAGACCTCAAAATGTTGGCATCTTTAATTAGGTTTGATGCGGTCATCTTGATATTTCCTCCGTTTCTTCCCTTTTGTAAGTCTCAATACAGGGACTTCCTCCACAGTGCTAAGCATTAAAAATATAAACTGCTCAAACAGGGTTATTTTGCTCCCTGATTTAAGTCATCATTCCAGAAAGTTAACGGTCGACAGCACAATCTTATTGAAATATCCGTTTCCCTGGTTAGGGCAGGTCATTTCTTGTAAGTAACATTTAAACAAGCTGTTTGGTTTCTCAGCCAGACAGTCATTATGCTGTCTTTATAAAATACCATTGAATCCTTTCCCTGTACACTACATTTACTATTACGGGATTAGAAATCTGCAATGTGGTGAGTGTTTTTACAGAGAAAGGAACTGCTTATCACTCCAACCACAAGTTCATCCCAGTGTTTTGGCGGTGTCTGCATTGCTCATAGATATATATATGTTTGTCAAAGGGTTTGGTGCATAAAATTTGTCTTGTTATTGGTCTCTAGTTAGCCATTTCTTTCCCTTTTGTATTTCTTTCGCGTCCCTATTTCTCGTTGCCTTTTGACCAAATAAGTTGGAGCACTCAAATTTGAGCTTGAGTATTTTCTGTAAATTATGCCGGCTTCGATTAAATTGTTTTTGAGGCAGCCCTTGACGTGGCCTAGTGATAACCTAGTAAAACGATAGTATCAAAATGTCAATGTAATATCGTAAGTCATAAGACAGAACAGAACATTGCCACATTAAAATGAATAGGAGAAAGACGATAACATACAAAACACTACACACGGAGAGCTAAATCTCGAGCTACACAAAGGAGTGCATTAGTTCAAGTGCGCCGGAAAGAAAAGCTGCTCATGCCAATAGTGACACCGTCGTATAATTCATGCTTTCTGAATGTAATAGACTTGCTTTTGCTTCAGATGTTTTTACATTGATGGGCTGGCCACCGTAGCGGTCTCCAGGGCTCGACCCAAAGGGCTGACCCAGCGCGAACCCCAGGTGGCGGATAGGGGAGACACTCTCGTTGGAGGGTTGCCAGGTTATAATACAAATAGCCTGGCCGTGGACAATAATGGGTGACGTGTTTGGAGAGTGCCATGCTTGCACGTAAAAGACCCCTTTTGCAGTTTTCGAAAAAGAGTAGGTTTATGCCGCTACAAAGGCAAAATTTTATGTCCCTACCTTTTTCTAGTGGCAGTAAAAAACCGTTGCCCTGTTGTGTCCCAAACCACCCTTTTTCGATATTGATAATAGTCCTGAATATGAAATATTTGCCACTATACGTTAGGCAATCAACAATCAATCAATACATTGTTGGGCGTTCTAAGCCTAGCATAACATATTCAGGCAATACTTCGTACGCAACATTCTAATTATTTTCATCAACTGGTATGTTTTATTTTGGCTAGATGATACATTTGTTCATTAAAACTATGTTGCACATAGAAATTTTGAAAGACAAAAAACTATTGAACTTGTTTAAACTTGTTTGGCATCTGCAATAAACATTGTTATTTTAAATGAGACATCAATCTTTTTAGAAATTTACATCGACTAAGATTGATAATAATTTGATTTCTTTGTATACTTTTGATGTAATTTTAGTCCCACAATACCTTTCGATGGTGTAAACCTTTGAATTTATAATTTTACACTAAGAAATGTAACAAAGTTACTGTCTTGGAAAAGGAGCAGGGATCTTCCAAGCATATATTCGTATTCAGTTGCTAAGAACTATAACCTCCTTTTTTAAATGTGCCTAAAAAACAAACAATGGGTGTTTGGTTTACAACATTTTCATTATTATGGCAATGTTTTCATAATTTCAATAACGTTAACTATCTACACAAATGTCTTGTTAAAATAATCTTTTATGTTTCATCAAATAAATTTGTTTGAAAATGCATAAAATATGCATGTAATGTATTGTATTAAACAAGATAAACAAAGCGTGCTACGAATGATATAGAAATTTTATTGATTATGTTTAAAAAAAACGTATTTCCTATCCTTGGCCAACAAATAAAAGAAAACATAGACAAATATGCATTTGCTAAATGTTCCGCACGGCAAATGTATGTGTTACCTTTGTCCTTACCAAATTCTTTGTCATCTATTGCCAATTATCAGTTTAAACAATACCCTACGAAACCGCAGTGAAATATAAACGAAACTGTGCAGAAATATTTTGAAGTAGTTATATCTTATGTTTTTAGCGGATAACAAATTTATTTAGTCCTGATTTTGCAACAAACATTGCCACCATGTTAAACCCCTCTTCTTATTTGCCGTTTTTCAAGTCTTGTCTTTCCTTCGTTTCATTTTGTTTGTTTTACAGTACAATTAAAAGCAAATAAAGAATGAGTTCTTCATAGAAGCTCCTTTTCTCAAGATATGCCGCAATATGTAATTTTGATATAACATATACCATTAAAGACTTTAATGTCTAGCTTCTATCCAACATTCAAAAGTGATGAAAATTAAGGTACTTACGTAATGTTATAGAACAACAAAAAATAGACAACAAAGATGTATCTTCATGATTTAATTTCGTTAATTTTGGTAAAAGAGATTTTAAAGGCGAAAATGGATTAAAGAAATAATCCACATTGATTATATTTATTTAAACCATTGTTGTGACGTCAGCCTATTCATTAAGTGTGGATTCTTTTTCATGAATCTACGCCGAGGATAGCCTCCAGACAAATAATAATTTTAAAAACTTTTAGTTAATTAGTGAACACAATTCGTATCTGCACGTGTAAGTAAGTTTGAAATAACTCCAAAAATAGAGGCAAGCAAGCGCGGATCCTGAAGCCCGGTGCTTATTAGAACGCCAAATTGGAATCCCACTGTTTCTAGTTCTTACTTGTTTTAGGGGCGCACCACGTACGCCCCTTTGAATCCGCGCCCGACAAGTGCCTGTTCTACAGGTCTATAAATGCCTATCAATAAGAAACATTTCATTGAATTCTACGCCTTATACTACAGGTTTTCGGGGCCTGTTTCCGGTCAGATTAAATTTTTAAAGAAAAAAGGGGTCAAGAGGTTTTTCAAATAAATATTCAGTCATTATATACAAAAGGGTGATATGATTATCCATGTACAAATCAAGTTGAAAATTAATATTCTGAAACATTTGATGTGATTAACTGTGTAGTAAATTTGTAAGAAAGTTTCGCGCGAAAAATAACCCTGCTTCTTGACAACTGAAAATAAATAACTTTGCGCCAAAAAATCCTCCAGCCCAGAAAATTAAAATGGTATTTCCCTAAGTGTACATCGGTTACAATAATCTGTAAGCTTATGTTCCAGACAGTATAAATATATACGTACATGTTAAATCTAGTTAGCATACAAGCCGTATCGGGATATTTTTTACTATTAAGGTTTTTAGTCTAGCAGATTCTGGATATGACAGATTGTAGTCCGCAAAACAGTTTAAATTTTCACTAGGAATTTTATACGTTAAAACATTATAAAAATTTTTATCTCTTTAAAATCAGAAAAGTAGAAAATCTGAATTGAAATGAAACTTACAAATAATTGATACATGTACCAGAACATGCATAGTCAAACTAGTTATTTTCTTTTACATATATAACAATTAGTAGAATAAGCATACATACATAAATTACGGGTCTTCGTCCTTTTAGCAGTAATCGACTTCTTGATTGCCAAAAATGCGAATGATTAAAATGTGAAAAATATATATTTATAAAGTTTTGTTTTTAATGTCTTCCTTTATTCCGGAAAAGTCGTCACATGAGTTCGTGTTTAAAACAAACTCAAAATAATTAAGGAGTATTGTAGCGTTAATTTGTAGACGTCCCAACAATGGTTTAAGTACGAGATACAATTGATAAGTGTGAGTTCGTTGAATTAATTGTATCTCCTATACATTATCAAACTACATGTTCTTCTAAGGATATTTGGAGATATTTTGTACTTATTACTAAACCAGGTACAGAATTTGCTACCTGTATCTAATTCATCTTCGAATTTTTTAATTACACTTACCCTCATCACAGTATATTCCTTTCCATCCCGGCTTGCATCCGTCTAAACATCTGCCAGTTTTATGATCACAAAAGTGGCTTGTATTACAGTTTATACTGCAATTTGCTGAACAGTTCAAACCATAAAAACCATCATCACATTCTTAAAAGAGTAAACTATATAGTCTTTACAAGATTCGTAGAGTGTAATATTTGTACAATGATATATGCATGTGAAACTAAAGTAGTACTGCATGAGCAAATTACTAAAACATTTATATAATAATAACTGGCAATTTTTATGTTCATCAATATTTCATCCTGTAAGGCTATTTTTTGCATTGCATTGCGCTTTATTCTAATATCTACTATTTGACTAACAACGCCAGCTTAAATAATAAATTCCCCAAAGAGACTACTGGATTTGGTATCTGAAAGCGCAACTGGTTGAAATGATAAGTATACATTGGATCTTTTTAAGCTGATTTTTAAAGCATGTGTGGAAACCCCTTTTAAAAACAAAGTCCATTTTCTACAGATTTTCTTCAAGTTTTAAATCCTTTCTGCTGAAATGTTTCGTTTGCCAGCAAAAATGGTTAATCCCTAATATTGTAACAGGGCCAGTCGCTGTTTTAGAGCATGTTCCTTGTAACTTGATGCCGCGCATGGAACAGAAGATGTACCTGTTTTACTCATGGTTTCTAAATGAGATAGTGAAGTCCCAACTTCTGATTCTTTATTTCCGTTTTGAAATTTGCAATTGCGTTTGTTTCAATTTTATGTCACGGTAATGTATGTATATTGGGTGTGTAGATTTCTACTCTATACCGCATCTTTACCTACAATGATGTTTACATTGTATTACTTATTGATAAATTAAGAAATACAAAACTGACAATGTTGAATAAATATGAAAAATTCGGGTATGCTTTATTAACATATAAAGGGGTAAATTCTCATCAGTAGCATTTGAACACAAACATAGGAAGTCAAATATCCACCAATAGACTAAGAAGCACTAAAATGGAAACAAATCGAAATGGAAAGCTAAATCCGACAGCTGGGACAACTAAAAAGTGCCATACTAAGAGTGACGTTATTTTAAGACATTTCATATATTCAAAGGCTATAGACAACAAAAAACCAAACTGACCGCTATCATGATGATATCTGTGATGATGATAACCTTCTTCGATTATCTAGATAAGTCTTTTTTGACGAGGAAGTCCTTTTGTTTCTTTTATGCGGTGTATATACTTTTCACCTTTTCGTTTGCCAATAAACATAATATTTTTATTACTTACAAATTATTAAGTAAAGGATTCAGTTACCGCCAATTAGTAAAACCTTTTACTTAATTCTTTAATAAATATAAAGAAAAAACAAAAGAATTGGTTCTATCTGTATATAGTTGATTAAAGCATAGGAAATAGGATATAAAATCCATCCTCTATCAAACTTTTGATAAAAACGTGAAAATTAGACAGATTTCGTGCAGATTTATCTATTGATTGATAGAATATACTTATCCATAGGCGTTATCGTTACAACACTCCTCTTCTCAAAGGTTGTGCCGGGGATAGAATAGGCACTAGATATCTCCTAATTGAGGCACTAGTCCTCTAAAAGGGGAGTCCCTGATTGTGGGGGATGTATAAATCCACAATCCGTCCAGAGGGAGACGTTTGAGACGCCCCGTGTTTAGGAAATGCTATGTCCTAAGCACGCTAAAACTCCTTGTAGCAGTTCTTTTTTAGTAGTCAGTAGGCGGCCAGTTACAAAGCTAAATTTTCCGCCCCTATCTAACCCGCAATTTTTCCAGTGGCAGTCTAAAAGTCCCTCCGTTTCCGGTTCCTTTGTTACAGCCTTCATATTGATTTATTGTTTGCTAACTTGTTTCCGTCCTGAATATGCATGAAATGTTTGCCACTGTACGTTATACAACAATCAATCAATCAAAAGTTACAACAATGTTGTGGATCTTCGATCATTAAAGGCGTTGTCGCCATATGTCCGTGATTTACTTTAAAACTAAGTTTTTATCATTAGAAATGCTTTCGGTAGTTTTATTCATGTATTTTCATAATGCCTTGTTTAATTGGGCTGATGTTTTAAACTTAATATAGCTGAATGCTTTTAATTTTTGTATGAGTTTACGAAAACCAGGTAATCTTTCGGATTTTTAAAAGCTGTCACAAAAACATGTTGATACATTTTGTTTTCTATTGAATTATTTGTTAATATCGTCGTTATAGCTAATCATTTTTCAAGAGTTTAATTTGATGTAAGATGTTTTTTTCTGGTTTTGTCACACCATAGTCCTAAGTTATTGGGACGCCCACACTCTGTCACATACACATGCGCTTCCTGTCTCCGACCAAAACTTGAGTCGTCGTTGTTATGTTTCACTGTTACTAGTATAACACTAGTTTGATTGATTGTTCAATCATTGGTACATTTAGTTACATATAAATATTTTATTTTTTTGGGGGAAGGGTAATTTACAGGTAACAAAATGATGTGGATCTTGAAAAATGTTGATTATCTGAAGGGAGACCCGATAAATTGTATGTATTTTGTAATTTTTAGATGGCTGTTTATAATTACAATCAAACAAAATCTCAAATTTCTATATTTATCGGTGATTTGCAGCAATTCCCTTTGATCTGTACTGACCGATAATTCCTGTACAGGTCTACAAGCACAGATTAAAAAAATATCGGTTTGTTGTGAAGGATACGTCACGTTGTCAAGTATTTGTCTTCATGCGCGTCTTATTAATGAAATATATCCAACGTCATTCATAAAACCGAACGACGTTTTATTGTCAGTACAAGATACAAAATGTTCTATATTCTATATTTATTTTGTTACAGCACAAAATGCATGGTTAGATATTGTCTTCGCTTTCTTACGTATAAATTTAAAAATTTTACTACATTTATACCTGTTGTGCACATATCACCATAGTAACCTTTGTCACATCCTTCAAAACACGTTCCATTGATGTGATGACATTGTACAAAGTCCAAACAGTCACCGCATTGCAAACTACAATTCTCACCATAGAATCGTCTATCACATTCTGCAACAAATATACAGATATTTATTCAATTCCACCAATGATTACCACTGGTATTTAAGATTTTTTATAAATTCCTCCTGTCAATAATAATAACTTGCTTTCTGACAATTTTGTCTCCACATTACTTAAAAACGTCATTTTTTTAAGGGCCTTTTGAAATCAAACATTAAAAAATGAAAAAAAAATATTGAGAGACAAATATTCGTTCTAAAACGTTAATTTTTCCGTTCCAAATGAGAGAGCATTTATTTGGTTTTTTCAAAAAAAAATTCCGGTATGCCCCGATTTACTTCACTCAACTTTTAGTAATACACATGTTATTGTCTACTTTATTATTTCAATCAAGTTTTTATTTACTCTTTTATGCTTAATTTCTGACTGCTGCATGTTTGAAGTGTAACGTTTTCTTTGGCTCCATCTTTGTTTTCAATATATTAAAATCTAGAGATAATGCCACAAACTTCAAAAATGGATAGCAAAAGTCATTGATTGATTTTTTTTACCTGTCTTGCATGGAGAAAATAAAAATTATCTACATGTTATAACTTCATTGATACTCATATATATTGCTATAACCTTCATCACAGTATATTCCTTTCCAACCAGGTTTGCATCCATCTAAACATCTGCCAGTTTTATGATCGCAAAAATGACTTGTATTACAGTTTATATTGCAAGTTTCGTTACAATTCAAACCATAGGAACCATCATCACATTCTGAAAACCGTAAAATAAACATTTCAATAAAATATAAAAATAAAAATCAATTGACATTATCATGCGGTCAGTCTTGAGTTGAGAAATCTAACCTTGTTCTACAGATTAATGACATCGCATTCGATCAATACTACTAATGATCTGTTAATTTATATTCAAAAAGAAAAGTTATACAGTAATTTGTGTGATTTAGACCAGGGCAAGGCAACATATCTTGTTTTTATTCTTGTTTTTGTGAATTAATTATGAAAAAAAGTTATTCTTTCTTAACCGAGGAACTTAAAAAAAAAAACAGAAACGACAGTTTGAAATGAAGAGTAGCTCGCTTGTAATTTTCTGTCTTGCCTTCGCAATTTGTCTCGAATTGTGCTAAAGTAATAAACACTCAGTGTTTTCCCGCACCTGCTCTTATGAGCGGATGCTAAGGAAAAAAACAACTGTTAATAACAGTCGTAGTTTGATATCTTGCAACATCATTAATTTCCTTTTGACTTGTCTTGGGTTATTAAAATATGTTTATAATAAGTATCTGATATTGCTTACATTTAAATATCCAATTTTTTAAAGTATTATTTAAATTATATAATTGTATTTTACTATAGGATTTGTACTGATTGTTTTTGCTCACGTTTTGTCTAATTTCAGGCTACCACAGTTACAATTTACATGGCAATATTGATGACATACCGGAGGAACGATATTCTATTCAATTTAAAAGGTAACGAACGTATGCAGGATTTGGTTGATTAATGTAGAAAAAAGTTTTGCTATAATCTTTGCAATCAGGAGATAGATACGTACAGAAAGGATTATAGCGCACTGAGACTGCCAATATATTTTTGTATGAATAAACAATGGAAAAAATTATTTTTCAGTAGTGAATGCCTGAAAATTGTTTTTCAAACTTTTAACTTAACAATAAACAAATAGTTTACAATAATTAAAAGTGAATTTTTTTGATATAGAACTGATTACATGACATCGAACATTTGTTTCAATATAAATACATTTTGAATATGGATGAAAATAACTATTTTGATTTCAGCAAAAACATGACAATCGAGCTATCAAATTTGTACCACGCCCTTCATAGCGGCTGATCGGAAGATTATGTATTATGTTGTTTGTTTATCGTACTCATTGTGATTATTGCTGTACAAAAATTTCACCCTCCGTATTTATTACTGTACCTACCTTCATCGCACTTGTTTCCCTGCCAACCAGTAGAACATCCATTTGTGCAAGTTCCGTTGACATTATTGCATGTTTCATTATGTAGACAGTTTCCACATTCTAGTGAACATAATGGGCCATACATGGAGTCAACACATGCTAAACGAAAAGGACTGTATTTAACGGAAATGTAATATATTTTAATTTTAATAATCCGTCATTGTTAATACGAATTGAACTTGAACATGCGTGCTGTATTAAAATTTTGTCAGACTTAGATTTCATTTTATTTCTTGTGGTCATCCACTTACAAAAGAACTCCCTTTTATTTTTTTAATTTAAATTTGAAGAGAATTATGATTAACAAATATTTGAAAATAACAAATAATTCTTCCTTGTTCTAACGTTTTACTCTGTCCATTTTGCTATGATTGCTGACGAAAACTTACGTTGTTCACAAAATTGCCCTTGATAACCATCAATACACCCAAGACATGTTCCATTAGCAATGTCACATCTGTGTTCCTGGCAGTTGATCGGACATGAAATATTACAATATTCTCCGTAGTAACCAAAGTTTTTGCAGCCTACAAAATGATACAGGGTACAATGTCCTGATCCAAATTTGATATAAATAAAAGTGCCGATACATATTATTTATATGTTTATGTTATTTGCGTTTTTGTAAAAAGATTACCACTACATTTTGTAACCTATCCAATTATTATAATTATCTGACTAACACTAAACACAAGAAACACATGTTCGCAAAAACAGGCATCCATTAAGCAACAGGATTTACAGATATGAGACTACTGTAATTTAATCATGAAACGCTTTGCAAAGTTAATTACCATAGACTTCTAGTTCACATAAATCAATGTATGCGTAGCCTAATACATATCCCGCAGGGTAGTTGATATTCTGTTGCCTTTCATTGTAGAATATAACGTATCTACCATGAACATCACAGTCAACCGAAAAATTTTCTGGTGGGAAATTAGAGATTGTGGTGGCATTCTGAAGTCCGTCATGGAAACATAAATGGCCATCATCTTTGGTTGTATTGGACACATATAGAAAAAATCCAGCAAATCTCCCTCTAAAGGATTGATCTAAAATTATTTTACACATATTATTCAAAAAGAAATACTGTGTCATTAATTACACTGATTGCTATTTTTAATTAACATCAGTTTGATTATAACTAGAAAACTAGAAATAGCAGCAATCCCATACATTATCCAGTTACTGGAACCAGGATATATCTAATTAAGGTTTAAATCTCCCTTCCTTAGTTTATAGTCACAATCAATATTTTTGTGATTTGTGTGGTACCAAAATACATGTTTGCCAATGTTGCATTAAATATTATATATTTGGTTATGATGTAAACGTATTTCAAGCAGTAACTTATTAGCAGCAGCATTAGCACAGGAACATAGGAAGTCCGAGATGCAAACATGGTTGAAAAAGTACTCAATTAAATGCAAACTACTCAAGATATGAAACCAAATCCATCAGTAGGGACTATTATACATCGTTCCAATTGACGTAAACTCAACATAGGGAAAAAGGACACATGAAATGCTTGGGGCAGAAGATGTTTTGTCTTTTGGAGCACATGACTTTAAAGAGGAGGTCACATTTCATTTTTTTCTGTGTTAAGTTTAGCTTGTTCAAGTGTGTATTGCTGTATGAGTTATATTTATAAGTCTTTTACATATGTATTCTACATGGGTAAAGTGGAATAAGTTACATTACTAAGACGCATTTTGAAGATTGATTAAAACGATTTAAACTAATACCAGGAGACTTCATTGTTCATTTTCAATTCGTCAAAACGTCCATTTCACCTCCATTATCAGAAACCGTAACCACTATAATCAGTCCTGTAGTATATATCGATGGTATGTATACCAAATATTTCTCCAAGATCTACCATCCATGTAGCAGAAGCCAAACCGTAAGCTGCTACACAAGAGCCACTATTTCCATAAGGGTTTTTGTTTCCATCTACTGCTCGTCTAGCAACCCAATTGGAGGTGGTGTGAGGAAACTGGTAGGCAGGTTGGTTTAAAGCTAAATTATCTGAAATTCAGTACAGTGCAAATGCATAGTTAAAACGCATTAACACATATTTTACTTGATAATATCTGTAAAGATTTCAATTTCCCGCCTAGTTGTTGTTTAAATTGGGCAATTCAGATACCCAGTAGTCACTGGTATGACCAGTTTTACAGGTATGTTTTTTTAAAGTGGTCAGTCAGGCTATTAAAAGGTAACCTCTAAAGTTGTGTTAGATAAAATACTTAATTTTTTCAAGGGAGATACTTTGAATTTTGTGATGTGGGAAGGACTGTGATTGACATATCTTTATATATTCAATTTTTTAACTCTTAGCGTGTAGAACAGTTTTACAGTGGACTTGTACTTTTTGTATTTGTGTAGTCACCGAACATTAATCATCCATATTTTCATTTTGTCTTGTGAGAGAATTGTGTGAGTAAGTTTTTTGTAAAAGTGTTCTTGTTTTGTGGTGTTGTTGTTAATGTAAATGTAAAATTTTATTTAGTGTTATTGATTGATGCCCGATTGACAGACCCATTAGTTGTTTTGAAAAGAAAATCGTGAACCACTTCTTTACAATATCCTTAAATATACAAAATTGGCCAGCTATGTTGAATGGTGTTGACAAAATCATTAAGAAATATTCAAGAAAATTAATGCAGGCCCGGCAATTCCACGGTGACAAAATATACCTGGTCTGCAACGGATTACCATGATAATATTTCTACAGTTAAATGTTTATCGCTGTATATGGAATATTTGTCTCTGAAAGTTTGAGCGAAATAAGTTGACAACACTTCAATGATTAGTTAATTTATTGATGATGAAGTATGAATATTTGTTTTTGACATTGTTCCGTTAAATCTGTAAAGGAATTCTCCATTTAATATACTATTTCATAAGGTATACCCATTTCGATGTTGTTTTTAAAATGTTTTGATTGATAGAAATAATGACACGTTTACCACTTAATTACTCATATAATTATATAGTGGTTTTTCCTCAGTTTATTGACAACGTCGTTTTTAATCTTCGGATATACAGTGTTTGATGAATCTCGTGCTGAGAAAATTGATATTTTATCATAGGAATTTATATCCTGAGAATGCTCTCAGAATCTGCGTGCAATCCTTAGAGATTTATCTTAATTTTGTGTGTTTTTCAAGATTTCAAGAACACACATGCTCGTCAAGCACGTTATCACGGTAACCAACGCCACTGAGATTACCTTGAAGAACGTGCAAGTGTAGCTTCCAATTGAAAGAAAAGCACCCCCATACAGTGACACAACCCCCACCAAAGGCTGTTGTGTCCATGACGTTTTCATCGCGATATGCGGTGTGCCGCCAGACCCGAACAGGACCGTCCACAAGACGCAAGAGGAACCGACTCTCGTCGGACCAATGAACACGTCTCCAGTTTCGTATATTCCACTGGAGATGACGTGACCAATTCAAGCGAGCTATCCGATGGCGTGCTGTCAGCTCCGGTCGTTTTATGGGTCTCCTAGCACGCAAATGCTGAGCATTGAGTCGCCTAATTACAGTCCGAACAAACACATAGCCCCCGAAATGCAAACCGGCACGTATACGACCAGTCGTGGTAAAATTATCCCTCCTGGCACGACGGGCTATGAGCCTTTCCTATCTTGGGGTATTTTTGCGGGGCCTACCCGATTGCGGAAGATCCTCCACCGTGCCGGTCAATCACAGAATGGTACACACCAACACGCTGTGCCGTCCTCCTGTTGCTCAAACCCGTCTGTGACACGCCAACCGCTGCCCATCTCTCCGCTATATTTAATTTTCGCCTAACCATTACTTTTCCAGCAACTATGCACAATCTGAACTTTAACAACTTACAATTGACAAACGTGCCTTGTGTAATTACGTATCACACTAACTGAAAACCGGTTTTTACACAAGACAAAATAATCGATTGATGACGTATCGCATGTAAAGTTGAAGTATATGTTGACAAATAAGTGGTCACAAAACCACATATAATAAATATAAATTAAAAAAAAGATATTTACAAAGTAAATAAGGTGGCGCTCAACTTTTGTCGGAGTGTATATAAAGGAGGTATTAATTAATGTCTATAGGAATTATTCTAAGCAAAAATGAAATAAGAAAAACAATAATAGATAATAAAGGTAAAAACTTTAATATATGCCAGATAAAGCTAATTGAATTTAGAAAATTAAAATTCCATAGATTTCATATTTATAAAGGTCGTTTGCTTTCAACGTAGTGTGCAATTTGCACTGTTACTGCAGGATTCCAACTTAAATTTGGTGTGGAGAGTCATTATGACTTTATCTCATATAATCAAGCTTAATGTTTGCATTTCATAATAGACTGTGACGTTGATGGGTACGAATATGATTACAGCAGTAACACATGTTTGAAACTGAAAAGAACATCTGGCATAAACTGGGAAGATTCGAGGGCAAACTGTCAACAAGATGGCGGAGATCTACTCACCGTTACAACGAGGACAAAAGGGGACTTTATGTATAGTATGTTAAAGTGTATGTGTTTCATATAGTTTTATAATGTTCAACGAGCATATAGTGTTGACTTCCGTATGGTTATGTTTTGCATTTAGCTACATTTTCAGGTACTATTCATGGTATGACGGACCTACTTTATATGTGTATTCATCTGGAGTAATGCGTTCAGCTGCAATCTTCATCAACATTATAAATGCCATACTCGATCTGTATTTTCACCTTAGCGAAAAAGTCCTGATGGACGGATTTTGAATCAATTTGACATTTGCTCAAGTTTATTTGCTTTCATAACATATTTAGTTAAATATACTTTTTACATAGCATTTAATGTGTATCCTATTAATACTTTAAGGAAAGATTGATTTTAGTTTTTATAACTTTAATAACTAATATTCATAAATTCATAACTCACCCTGGTATTTGTAGGTTTGTGTTACTCCAGCATTAGTTTTTATTGTAGAGTTGTGTGTTCTATATTTGTCTTTCG
>JAULBM010114587.1:0-18812 GCA_032357055.1 Geukensia granosissima | reverse complement strand
ATAACTTTTCAAGGCCTTTCCGTATTTTCAATATTTTAGAATTTTAGGAAATGCAGCAAATTTTTCTGTAAAACATTGTTTGAAAATTTCATGTCAGACAAGTCTGACAACTGGGGAGGTGAATACCTTCGGGGACCAATGCTTCACCAGCAGAGGTATCGACCCAGTGGTTTCAAAATACAAAATTACTAATGTTAAATCAATATGGAAAATTTAGGTATGCTATATGTACATTCAGGAGTAACCTCTCATCAGTAGCATTAGAACCGAAACACATAAAGTTCCTTTCTGACAAATGACCTTTTTAAGATAATGCACAATAAGTGTAAGTTCAATTGGGTGAAATTTAATAGAGAGAGTGTCGTTTGAAAATCAGAAATGGGAAAGACCCAGGGTCGTCATATTTGTTTACTGATCAGGTAATTGTAGGCAACTTTTATGAGAAATTGTTTAATGATTCGACCAACAAGAATCAAGAATTTTTTGTCGCGGGCATGTTAGTGGACTAACTTATCTGTATATGTTAACGTTTTGGAGAACGTCCCAAAAGATCCAATGAAGTTTCTGGTGATTTGGCCAAGTGGTTTCGAACAAGATATTACAAGAGTCGACCAATCAAACAAAAACTTCATGTCGTCGCCATGTAAGTGAACCAACCGATTCAATATGTCTCCAGATTTAAAGAGGTCATTTCATAGATGCATTTAACTAATTTGTAGCAATGGCTTTAGAGGAAAAGATTAACTAAAATGTAAGAGTTAATGTTGTGTATTATATGTTCGTCTTTCACATCATTTTGTTGGCCATGGTCTTTTCTGTCTTCCTACTGAACAATTTCTTTCGGCCCCTTTGGTATCTTTGAATTCCTTTTAAAAGATGATGGGTGGAAGTATCGAACTTAAGAGTTAGTCATGATGAATTTATTATGGGTAACTCAAAAAGCAGGGGGTCAAATCCACGATCTTCCGCACCCATGTGGAGCAAACTAAATTTTACACAACCGATGCGGTCAGTAACAAATTAAAGGAATTAAGATAAGTAAATACATATACACGATTCCGAAAGAATGCTTTAGGAGAAAGCAGCATTGTTTGATTCATAATTCCGCGACATCATTAAGTATAAAATAAAAAAAGGACAGGACATAAAACAAAGCTTCTAACAATTGCTTGAAACGCGACATATAATTTTACAGGATACTCAAAATTGTTGATTAATCGTTCAAAAAAACATGCCACTCATTATCTGCATCGGATACATAATGATTGTTACCAATTGTGCCAATGTAACACATTTTGTTTATTTTTGGCGTTGCTTTTTTAACCTACAAAGGTAAAATTACAAAACTAAAAAAAACCTAAATATTCAAGTTAAAAATAAAGGTCTCAACAAAGAGTTTCATTATGAAACATGTTGGCAGATCTGTAACACACATTAATTATAGAGGCCTTGGTAGCCAAGTGGTCTAGGTAGTTGATTTAAACGTACCTGTACAGATAACTGTATCTTATCACCTATAATGCGTGAGTTCGCGCCTAGGTTTGTACTATACAAAAACGGGTTGCGTTTTACTCGAATCACAGGTGATAAGGTTTATCAGTTACCTGTCCGAGATCAGTGGTTCTCTCTAGGTACTCCGGCGTCCTCCATCAGTAAAACTGACCGCCGTGTTATGACTGAAATATTGTTAAAAGAAACAAAACAAAAAGAAAACACATTAATAAAATACAAAATTACCAAAAATATGGAAAATTTAGGTATGCTATATGTACATTTCAAGGAGTAACCTCTCATCAGTAGCATAAGAACCGAAAAATTGGAAGTCAAACATTCAAATATAGCAAAAAAGCACTCAAATCCAAACAAATCGAAATGGGAAGCCTAATCCGACACAGTCTACATGTACATAACATGCTGTTGTACACACGAAAACGGTTATTTCAAAACAGAAATTTTTGGCAAATTCCTTTTAATATCCAAATATTGATTAATAATGAAATTAGTCTGTCAATGAAATATTGCCTGACATGATATTTATTTAGTCGCCCAAACGTAGTTTGGAAGACCTTTTCTTATTATTAAGTTGGAATATTTTTTTGTTCAGTTTCTTCCTTTCCTTGTTCTTGTTCTTCTTAATATTTATATCATTCTGTACCATGAAACTGTCCGACCATTTTTTGGAGTGCTTACGGTACTACCACCTTATATTTGGTGGTATGGTAGATCGGTGTCCCTTAAAATCAAATCAACCTTTTTCACGCAAACAGGGGCCTATATGGCATCTTTAGACGGGCCCAAAATGAGTTACAGTTCAAAACGTTTTACATAAAAGGGATTCCTCCAGTTTCTGGAAATGGCTGAGGTTTGTGGTTTTGCGTGCTACAGGATGACATGTGCTCCAGCTCACAATGTTTTTTTCCAACATGAGATCCACAAGCCTAATTTTAGCTTTGCGAACTTATCACTTATTACAGTAATGATATTATGCAACATCTAGGAAGTTGGAAGCATCATGTTTGATATGGTACAATGAGCCTTCATGGGGTAACGCATAAAACATTTTATTCCAATCAAAAGTCCACATGTCCCACTGGAGGAAACATTTTATCACCTATTTGTTTTTTATATTAAAACGATATCTGATAATACGTTGAACAAAAAAAAAAAATATTACGTATTGTTCAAAATAGTTTCTTATAAAAAAGAGGCCTTCTTGGTACAGCTAAAGAGGCCCAAATGTGAATTACCGCTATTTTGATAAATAAGAAACTGATGTTTCGTATACTATATTTCAAGAGATCCATGACAATCGTTTTGCGTACTACGAGAGGCCCTCATATGCTACAGCTCACTATAGTTTTGGTTCCAACATGAAGCCCACTTGTCAGAATTTGAGCATTGCGAGTTTTGAACAGTAAGAATATATATGTAGCATCTAGGAAAGTTAGAAGTATCATGTTTAGATAGTACAAGAAAACCCATAGGGTAGTGCATGCAACATTTTTATTACATCCAGAGACCAACATATAGAATGTATATGTAGGGGTTCCTAAGGAGTAACTTTTGTCTATTTTTTGCTATGTATATTAAAACAGTACCTGAATGTATTGTTCAAAATAGTTAATTTTAACAAGAGACCCAGTTGGTAAAATTAAAGAGGGCCCACATGGCGATTATTCTTAATTTAATAAATTAATGTTAAGTATACCACATGTTTTTAGATGCGTGACAATTATTTAGTGTTCTAACAAAAAACCCATATATATTCTGGGGTTCTAAAAGGGGTAAACGATTCAGGAAAAAATATAGTATTGGAAAAAGTTTCAAGCTGGGAACAGGCGACTTTTATGCTAGCATCCTTACACAGTATTTCTAAGTTATCATTTTTACCGCTTTTCTCAAGAGCAAGTGAGCCTAAGTTGATGAAGGTTTGCAAGATTGTTACTCACCATGAATAGAAGTGCCGTGAAATGAAAAACATAACATTGGAATGGCCTTCGTTGCCATGGAAAAATTTATAATAAAAAAAAATCAACCTAATTGTCTGGTTCCCTTGCCCATCAGATTTTTATTAATATAATGTCAAGATAAAATTCTTGCGTCAATGCATCTGATAAAGGGAATTGGAGCGGTATGTCAATTAGGACCATTGTTGCCGTGGAAACTAAAAGGAGGTGTTTTTTAAATTTCACTTTTCAATGATTCAAAATTGATAAACTTCACAGAATTATTACCCAACATGAGTAAATGGGGATTTAAGTTTTTTTTTAATCTAAATGCCCACCGTTGCCATGAGTACAGGTCAAGTCTTAAATATGACAAAAAATGCAATTTTCTCAACGACTACTGAGCAGACTTTTATCAAACTTTCTAAGATTACTTCTTGCATCAATTTTAATTGATTTTTGTAAGAAAATGGGATTACTTTTACAAACATGGCTGATGTTTGCATGAAAACAAATGAATGAAACTAGATAGAATTATTACCCAGCTTTGTAAATGTGCAATAGGATTTTCAATTAACAAAGTGACCACCGTCGCCACGGAACGGGCCAAGTCTTGAAAAGTTTTCGCAACATTTGCTGAGCAGATTTGATCAAATATTCTATGATTTTTCCTTGCATCAAAAATAAAAAGAAATTCGATGATATTCGTTAAGTCGGCAAACAGACAAGACCATGGCCAACAAAATGAAACGAAAGACAAACATAGAACACACAATACTACACCGAAATCTAAAGCTGGAGTAACATGCGCTCTGGAAAGCCAGGGTGAATTCAGGTGCTCCTGAAGGTTAAGCAACTCCTGTTTCACTAGTGGCACCCGTTGAGTTACTCGGTAGACTTGGCCGGTGTATAGTCACAATCGATAATCACATAATGGATTTATGCAAAAAAAGAGTTAGGTTAGTGTTTTCGTTTGGGGGAATTTGTATCAGTTCTCCTCTGATACAGAGAATTATATTTTTAATAGTAAATACTTGAAACTTGAAACTTAGAAAGGTCTCATTCCTGGTACGGCACATTGTAGAGCTCTCTTTCCATTACATTTCGCTTATCATGAGTTCCTCTACTGTGTTTGGATCTAGGCTTTCCTGTGTTTAGGCTCTACAAAAACATTTGATGAGGTGCTACTCCTTTATAACTAAACAGCATACAACAATTCACAAGAGATATACAAAAATGGTAAACCTGTAACTAATAGTCAATGACAGGATACTCCATTTTGTCAAATATGTTTTATACTAAATATGCATAACAACACCAGTAGCTTTAATCAAACCGGGGAAATAAATAGTGAAACAATAAAGAATTTACTAATCTGGAGAAATAAATGGTGATAGCATAACTAAGCAATCGCAGTGGCTTAAATTTAACCGGTGGATTAATTGGTAATGGAACAATGACGCAATACCAGTAGCTTTAATTTAACTGGGAGAATGAATGGTAATACGAAATTTTCGGTGTTGAATAGAATTTTGGTATGCTTTATGTACATTTCACGGACTAACATCTCACCAGTAAAATTAGAACAAAAACATAGGAAGTCAAAAAATAGCAAAAGAAGCACTCAAATCCAAATAAATCAAAATGGGATGCCAAATCCGATGGCAGGGACAATTACTTAGTGCAATATTTTCGAGACCTTTCCGCATTTTCAATGCTGTAGGATTTTCACAAATGCAGCATATCTCTGTAAAAAATTGTTTGATAAATTTCAAGTCTGACAACTAGAAGGGTAAATACCCTCGTACACATGATCCGCCAGCAGAAGTATCGACCAAGTGGTTTCAAAATACAAAATTACCAATGTTCAATAAATATGTAGAATTTTTGGTATGCTATATGTTATTTTCAAGGAATAACCTCTCATCAGTTGATTAGAACCAAAACATAGGAAGTCCAAGAACCAAACATAGCTAAAGAAACACGCAAATGCAAACAATTCGAAATGTGGAGCCAAAACCAACGGCAGGGACAACCGCTAAGTGCAATACTTGTCGAGGCCTTTTTTGTGCTTTAGAAATTTAGCAAATTTCTGTAAAACATTGTTTGATAAATTTCATGTTTCACTTTTCGAGCCCTTTCCGTATTTTCAGTGCTTTAGACCTTTAGCAAATGCAGCAAATTTCTTTAAAACATTCTTTGATAAATTTCATGTCATGGAATAAATTGTAATGGATTTATTAAACAATACCAGTAGCTTTTATTCAAGTGGTGAAATAATTGGTAATGGAAAATTTTCACCTTTATGCTAACAATATCAACAATAAGTTAGCTGCAAAATATAATGTAACGAACGTCACCATGACAATGGTGTTTGAAATTACATTTATCTCCACTGAGAAAAGACGATTTTTTGAATATGTAGAGATTGTATCCATCGTCGGTTACTAGAAATAGAGACAAATAAATCTGAACTCTAAAGCATTGAAGCAAGAAAAAATATACCAATAAAAGTGCCAGGAAACAACACCATAACACAACACAGGAAATGGCGGACAAATCTTCAAGCAAAAATCAGATATATGGAGCGTAGAACTCTGTAAAAACTCCTATAGTAGAACAATGTAAAACCAACACAAATGCATAATAATTAATGATTATGGAACAATGCAAGCAGCGAGAGTGACGAGTTTAAGTTCAAAACGAAGCTTTTTGACAAATGAAAGTATGTTAAGTACAAAAAATAAAAATGATAAAATATGGGTTAAATGCAAAGAGATTGCAATCCAAGCACGAGAAAAACAGAGTAATTAAAAAATCAGGAGGTCTCTTCAAGGCCTTCAACAAGAGTCGAATCCCGCTGCTTGTGAATAGCTCTATATCGCCCCAAATCCTGCACGCGTAAAATAATGCTGCTCTTTCCTGAATATTATCAAAAATGTACATGTAAGAAAACATTATACACAAGACAAACCTATGACCCCAATCCCTGACATGGGACAGCACATGAAACTTGTGGATTTTACATGCAACATAAGGAAGCAGTGGAATATTTATGGTGACAATAGATATAGAAGGTTTTGAATTTGGAATAACATATTCGTCATAAAATTCTACACATGTTTTCCTTAAGAAATTTACCTTACTTAAAATCTTTAAGTAATTGCACTTTAGAACTAAATTCAAATGTTGAGCACAACATTTCCCCCAACGGACGATCTTTTACGATAGAATTTAATATTTCTATTTTCACATTGTAAACTTTTCTTTTCCTGAAACCTGAAAGGGAATCTCCTCATGGCGTTTTGATGCAACAACTTATTTATTTGATAGTCTATGCACTAAAGCTTTTTATTTCATTGATAAAACGCACATCTTACTGGTGCATTGTATAGTATCAAGGTTATCGATATCAGGGCCACTTAATACACTTACCGTTACATCATCGACACATCGATTACACGGCGTTTTGTATATCATATGTTTGTTCAGCCGAAGGTCATGTTTATTAGCCGCTAAGCTGGATGAATGAAAACATGAACGAGGGCTGATATAAAAAGTTTCGTGTAATGATTTCTTTATCAATTACTCCAAACTCTGTGTTAAAAATATTGGTTTTTATCTCATATGTGGCATTGAATAGCAAAAGTGTTCAGGAATATACAGTTTTTATGTAAGATAACAACTTCATGTTGTTCATTTAAAGATAACTTACAATTGTTTGACAGTTTAAGATCAATAGAAAGCTTGAAACATAAGTAGAGTCATAATGAACGACTGAGGAGATTTAAGCAGGTTTCATGAAAATGTTTGTTTGGCGGTTAAGCAGAAAAAGTTATCGCAACATTTTCTGTAATTTTAGCACCTGCGAAAAGTTGAAAAATTCCTCATGTCTTTGCCGAATATAATTCCGTGCATTTGATTTAAACGTTGAACAGTTGTTTTAGATTCAAAGTTTATTATTTCGGTTTAATCCTGAGTATAGATGAAACGATCGATATCATCCTATGCTGGTATTTCATGGGTTCCTACTATTCATTGCTGTTCTTCCGCTCTGATATACTTACACTATAATCGGATTCTTAATTCATTTGAATTTTCAACAGGGATAATTTAATCAGTGCATGCATGACATTTGTTGTTGCTTATTAAGAGAAGAGTGTTGCACTAAGTTATTGATTATACATTTTATCGCCACTCAACTGCATAATTCTGGTAATTAGTATATACTCTAACTAGTGCTGTCACGGATGTCATACGACACTTTGATTTTCTTCGGCCCTGAATGCTAGCCTCTTTTCACATTTGTTTTGCGAAATTCATGAAATTACATTGAGTGTTCTTCCCAAGAGGTTGTTCTGAGAACCAAACATTATCATGTACGATTTTGGCTATTTCCGAAAAGAAAGCGAATTTGTCTTCAGGGCGTCCTTGTTCATATTCACAGGACATCATAAGACTTTGTGTCCGTAAGCTAGCTATCTTACGTTGCGTATCCTGAAGATAACCACAATGATTTTTATATGTATTAGGATCTTTACTAATGGATTTCAAGTGTTTAAAAGAAAAAAGGGAAACGACACATTTGCAAGGTCAAAATTTAGTACCACCCGAAAAATTTTTAGATTATAATTTTGGAAGGTAAGTTTGTTTCTGATAGCTTTGACAGCGCAACTACTGAAGAAAGACATATACACTTTGCATCAGTGAAAAACTGAAGGTATTTCCTTTCACGTCTATCTTTATCTTAGTAGTGATCACAAAACCTTTACCCCTTCCACTAAAAACAGACCGAACATCAAATAATAAGCTTTTAATTTTGTATTTTCTGATTGTTTACTATTCTTAAAGAAATCTTGTATTAAACGTTTATTGAATGATGCGCTGCGCCAATAGGAGTCGAAAAAGCAAGCAAATCGATGTCTTCCCATTCAGCCAACTTTTGAAAATTACCTTTTCCCATTTATCCAACTTTAGATTTGGATTAATTAAGGTGTTGTTTGTTTTGCACTAAATATGTGTTTTCAGTAATAAATGACAATAATTGATTGATTGATTGATTGTTGTTTAACGTCCAGTGGCAAATATTTCCTGCATATTCAGTACGGAAACAAGTTAGCAAACAATACATCATTATGTAGACTGTAACAAAGGGACCGGTAAGGGAGGGACTTTTAGACTGCCACTGTAAAAATTGTGGGTTGAATAGGGGCGGAAAAATAAGTTCCTGTATGATATTCCAACATAATAGTTATATATACTAAAATTGAATAAAATTTCAAGCTTTTGGAAAGAAAAAAAAATGGAATAAAAACAACAACAAGTTTCTAATGGAAATTAATGTACAAAACATTTTTGTAAAATCTTGTATAAAAATTTGATTAACTTTGAATAATTTTGATTAAAATGGCAGACTTTTTAGTTTTTTAAAACAATAAATGAATAAAAACTAAATATCTTAATAAATTTTTATAAAATAGAATTATTTTATCTCATTTTATTTATAATATAGAATTATTTTATCTCATTTTAAATTATTTTATTAAGTTGTTATTGTCAATTAAATAACTAATTTATTATGAATTGATGAATTTGAGCTAATGGTGACAACAAAATTCTACTATTCGGAACGTATGACAACCTTTAACACCTCAGCTAAGCCGACATTATTATCGCCGATGGAACATTCTACGCCAGTCCAGTGCTCGTAAAGCCAGAGTAAACCATTCACGCACTTGTTGATAGAGAGTTGTACCTATATTTGCCTTTGAACACGACAAATGCCGGACTACTTACCAACGCCTTTCGCCCTACTCAAAGCAGTCGAAACAAACAACAACACATATATCTCCTACCACTATCTTAATGGACTTTGAGTCAACAGCACGCAGTTCAGCAGAGATAGCCTTTCCTACTGCCACCATCAAAGGCCTTCTATTCCACTTCTGTCAACGCATATGGAAAAAATAAAGACTCTTGGCCTGACAGAGTAATACAAACTTATACCTGATTTTTTCAGAAAATCAAGAACACACAGGCTTTGACTGAAATCTAACTGATAAATTAAGTATGCTGCAGGGGGTAAACGCAAGACCAGAAAACTTAAGTACCGAACCGTCGACAACTGACTACAGACTTCCCCAAAGACAGATCACCACTTCACTGACGGAGTACTTTGGCTGAATTGTGTCAATTATGTAAAAGGCTGATAATGTGTTATATTTTTGTGTTGTAAATGTTTTGTTTTTGGTGTGTTTGTTTATTTTAAGTGATGCTTAATATTATACAATAAACATATGAATAATATTTTTATTCATTGGAAAACAAAAACATATTTATTTCTTGAACAAATAAAAAGTATTAAAATATTAATGAATATATAAATAAAACAGCTAAATTTTATAACATAAATTTATTACTCGCGTGTATTTAAAATACAAAAGAATATAAGATACATGAGATACAGAACAAATATCCAGGCTAAATAAGAGTTGTTATATTTCAATAATCACCTTACCCAAGCTCTAATTTAGAATCCTTTGTCTTAATTACCTTTTATCTTATTTATTCAACTTTTATTTTTTTACCAGTATTACCTGATATTCCAAAAAGTTGGATAAATGGGTATGAACCAGCAAATCTATATTTGTAGCCAAAATTAAGAAAAACAAGTATTTTTAGATTTCAGATTTTTCCAGTTTAAGCGTTTACAACAGATTGCTGAAAAAAACTCCTCAAGAGAATGTTTAAATATTAGATTTATTCAGTGATACATCAATTATCACTATTTTGGTACAAATATGGTACGATTTGGACAGCTTTTCATCTTCAGAATAGAAAACAATTTACACGAAACTTGTATTGAATAGCAACGTTATATTCCACGTAGAACGTAACTGAACGTTATCGTACAATATCCTACGATATTGCACTCAGTGGAATATTGCTCTGAATAAGCGAAATGGTGGTGGGGGAAATATAAAAGCGTGACTATCTAAAAGATAACTACTCAATGTAAATACAATTAAATATTGAGTGGGTTCCTTGTTAAATTGATACAATTTTGCACCTTATATTTCAAATTTTATTATGACCTTAATGTTGTTGAAAATTATGTTAGCATTTAAACGGGTTTGGTATACAATAAAGGGTTATTTTAAGTTTAATTCTACTGTCATTTGGTGGGTGGCTGTCTCATGGACAATCATGCCACGTCTCCTATTTTTATATTATTATAGGAAAATTGGTGAATATTTTCCCTCGTAGAATATTAATTGCAAAAGCAAGCTCGTGCATTATAACATTCTTATCGGGACAATCTTCACCAATATCCGTGCAATAGCCCTATATTATTTGTGGATAAGACTTTTCGCAGGGGTTAAAAAATGTTACAAAGCCTCATTCATTAAATTGACAGAATTAACAGTGTTTTACCTTAATATAATAGGACGTTAAACTCTTTACTCACTGAAATTAGGATGGAACACCAACAAATGGGAGATCTCAGTATAATAGAATTTTATACTGGATATGAGCACCTCCTATAGGTAACCCTATACACATTGCAAACTTATAATTCCTATTTTTATTATATTTATATAGTATTTGGTTCCTTTCTGACAATGATAACAATTATTAATGAATATATTTGATGGAAAATATAGTTAAAATATCCTCTTAATTACTTCATTTTTTAAATAATACGTTTTTATTGAGCCTATTTTCAGATGTCGTTGACTTTACATTATAGATTTTCCATATTTTTATAAAATAGGATCAATGGTTCAACAAAAAAAAATGAATAATTGTTTCATAGATTTACCATCACCATCAAAGAATGAAACAAATTTATGCCTAAAGCAAAAATTACATTTATTGTTTGAATATTTAAGTAAAGTGAAATGAAGTTTAAAAAGTTATTAAAAGGTTTCATATATGTGTGACTATTACCTAATTGAGAAATATTCGAATTTTCCCGGAAATTCTGTTTATTAACCAAGGGATGATGTTTGATATAGGTTTTCAAATAATTGTTTTTATAACTTTTCTTTAAAGTTTTTTTAAAAATTTATATTTTGTTTTATAAATAAAGTTAAATAAACATTCAATTAAAATTAAAGAAAGTTAATACATAGAAATATTCATATCTTAAGAAAATCAATATAGGTACAATCAGATATTATTTTACCATGAAACACATGAATAAAATATTATTCTTCATGATAAGCCTTTCGCCACTACATTAAAGTTAACCAAACTTTAAAAAAAATATGATTATTAAATCAAACATACAAGTAAATAACCAGTATTTATTTAAATGTATTAAAACAAACACATATTAGTATTTATTTACATATGTAAAATAAACAGTCAAAATATTTAAAATATAATGTTCAATCCTCACCAACAAGAACGGTAGAATACTTAATACCAGTGTAGAATACCCATGTAAGAGACCAAAAGTGCATAGTCCAAGGAGACAAGACAAATGTGAAACAAATTAAAAGATAAATAAAAAAACAATAAAACAAAAACACAAAAAGGCTAGGAATTTCTGAGTTCTACAGATAAACAAGAAGAGAGGAATATTTCAAACATAATAACCTATAGAATCTTCGAATTCGACTAAGCTTAAATTCAAACCGATCCCATATTATTAATCTTTATTACAGCAGAGATTAGAATTTGTTTTTAATCTTTAATTATCATTTATAAATAGCAATTATATGGAAACAGCAGTGTACAGCTACGTATACGAATTGATGGACTAAGCTGGACATACAGACAGATATTGGTGCATGAAGATACTGCATACATATATGTCAAAGTGAATAGAACAACACATCAATAATCACATACCTGGGTCTTTGGCTTGGAATACCGGTGCGTTATAGTTTGCACCATTTCTTGTTTTTGTCGTCCTTTCTGTGTGTTCCAGGAAACCACTTTATGAAGGTTTAATCACAATGTCCCATTATCAAATATGGGTATGATCTTCACGTAAACGAAATCCAAAACGAAGATATTTTTTGAGAAACTGTTCCATGGCCTTTCATACGATAAAATATAATGTAAATACTTTGGGTTGGCCAATTTTATACCACTATCATAAAATGATCAAATACTGTTAAAAGCCGACACCTGACGAAAATCTGTCAAACCTGACATAAGGGGGATAACTATATTTTCACTCTGATTCATGGAAACTATAGGGTTTTTTATTTCGAGATGGTGTATGCAAAATATTTAATTGGTGAGTCTCACAAGGCACAGTAGATAAGAAGGCATAAAGATTGTCTACGTTTATAGTGCAGGGTTCGTGTGCATGAGTTGGTGAAGGTTTTTCGAGGATTAAAAGCTACCAAAAATTTTACAGATGTTTCAAATATTAGAGTTTATCAATGATAACCTAGAAACCTTCCAAACAAAGTTTATCCTACAACTCTACGTTTACAGTCGCCCATATTTCGTTGTAAAACTTTTAACCTGGATGCATCACAATTTTTCTCGGGAAACATTGCGGAATAAAACCAAGAAATTCCTGTCTTTTAAAATTTTCAATTAATTAATTAGAATATATATATATTCCTTGTATGCAGTTTTATTCATAGATACATAAGCTACTAAACTAAAAAAAAACAAATTCCTCCCATACACCTTAAACAGCATTAAAAGTTCATAGTGACAGATGTCTTGGTATATAGTAAGGGTCTAAGGTTGAAGAATAAAATATTTTTTCATAATGATGATAAGTTGTAGTTTGAGGTGTGCCGTATTGGGAGATGTCACTCGCAGCGCGTTTAAGACCCCCATGCAACAGCTCGTAATGTGTGGTTGTGTTGGTCAGTTGCATAGGCTTAATTTAGCGCCACTACCCATACTGTCCCTATTTTGCACTCTGTGGCTAGACAATTCACGGGCCTTACCTCAGCTTACATCTTTTGTGATTTGTTGTTTGGTAACTTGTTCTCATCCTAAATAGGCATAAAATGTCTTTGCTGCTAGACGTTAAACAACAATTTATGATTCGAACAATTTAACATACTGACAGCGTTGCATTCTTCCAACACGAGGCACGACGGTAACGTTTCCGTCCGAGACGAGTTGAGAATTTATACGTCCTACCCAACCAATATATAATTGGAAAATTGATGAGAAAAATGGGTTTATAACAAAAAAAATCTTGAAGTATTCTTGAATAGTATATTGCTGACGTCACAGAATATTGACCCTGAACTACAGGGTGTTGAATCTAAACACAAAAACTATAAACGTTGAACCATCAAATTAAGGCACTTGCTCTAAATTTTAACCATTGATTGGTTGTTGATTAACGTCCAGCGTCAGTCATCTTAAGCATATTCAGGACGAAAACAAGTAATCAAACTAAAAAAACATAAAAGGTAGAATTGGAGACTGCCGGTGAATTTTTTCGCAAAAGGATGCCAAATTACGTGGGTTTAGGTAGTAGCGGGAATTTAAGCCTCAGCAACTGGCCACCTACGAATAACATCATGACCTGTTTCAAAGGGATCTTTAACGTGCTTAGATCGTTGCATTCTCCCAACACAGTGCACGGCGGTAACGTTTCCGTCCAAGACAGGTTGACAACACGGTGCAGGGCGGTAACGTTTCCGTTCAGGACGGGTTGCGAATACATCTCTTTTTACCAACAAATGCCCCTTCAAGAAAGATTCTTTCCGTTGCGGAGAAATCAGGTCTGGCTTTTGTCAAGGTAGCTATTGATACAACCCCTGTCGACCAATGGACGCCCCTTAAGTATGCGTGTTACTTGCAGGCGGTGAAACCGAACGGCCTATTTCTTTACCCGGGTCGCCATCGGGGGCCAATATTTTAACCAAGATCTCTATCATAATAGAATAAGATTATTGATTGATTGAATGTTGCTTAACGTCCATAGGCAAATGTTTCATGGATATTCAGAACGAAAGCATACTACTGAATGATGATGATGAATGAACCCTGCTTTGTACTAGACCGATACACTACGCCGGACATTTTTACGTGAAAGCAGACGTTAGCAACAGCTAGTTCGCAGTCATAATAGGCTGGGAAGCACAGGTAGCCTAAGGAGAATAATTCTTTCTATGTCAAGCACCTTATCTGGTCTTTTTTGGAATACATAACTGAAACTTGACTTAAAAAACACTTCTTATAAAACTGTGCCAAAGGTTTCGGAATGTTTATAATGCCCCCAGGGGCTTCGATACACAAAATACACGTTACATTAGTTTAAATATTATTATTATGCCAACTAATTGTGGAAATTATCCATAAACTATACACAAAGAAATAATAAAGAACAAAATTTAAATGAAAAAATGGAATTTAATGAATATCACAGTAGAATACCACATGGCGATTTTTGCAGTATACCAAGTCAATATTAAATGTTGCCACACAGTATAAAAACGAAAACGGAAGATTTTTTCCCTTAAATTGTCGCTTTTACCGAATACCAAGCTTTGTTCTTTTTCATCCCTTTTTATCTTTAGTTTGATTCGAATGTGTCATGTCTCTTTGGACTATGTACTTTTGTTCTCTCGCATAAGTATTTTACACTGAATTTTAATCTCTTTACAAAATCAATACTCCGTATATCTTGTTAAACCACGTGCATGGATGAGGGCTTCAACCCTGCATCTCATTCTCCCATTAAGATATCGATTGTCTTCTTTAGCCATATGCTGTTTTTCTTGGTGTAATTCAGCTTCATATTGACAAAGGTTTTAAACAGGAGATAGCCTGGCTTGCACAGGACGGCCTAACATCCCACGAATTCTCTATTGGATTTAAATCCGGTCTCATAGCTTGTCAAGGAAAAGACGGTCTCATAGTTGGTCAAGGAAAAGACGTAATAGCTTCAATTTGTAGATATGCAGTTACTTGAACAATGAAGTCTGCTGTTGTCTTCCATATACACACGTCTTGTACCTAATGAAAGGTTGTCAAAAAGAGGAACAACAACTCGACGCGAGACGTCTTTGAAGTACTGATCCCTATTTACATTTGTGTAAGTTGCCTCGTATCGTGGTCACAATCATTTTACAGTCATGGGAGATACAGCTCTAAACGATAACTGAAACCCCGCCATAGGGATTATTTGGATGAAAGCTCGTGCCGAAAGAGGTTACTTTGGCAATTGTAGCTTGCATAGGTATTTTTTAGCTGGAAGACAGAAGTAGCATCCTTAGTAATGGTTCGAATGCATCAAAGTCACGGCTCAGGACATTTAGCGTAATATTGACTTTTATAGATGCGAAGAATGGTCCTAGTCCTAGTCAGCTGGTGTCAATTATTCTGATAAGAAATCCGACCAATTGTTGGTATGTTTAGCAATATTCCACCTGCACCTGCATATAAGGTATATATAGAGTCCGCCAAAAGTTAAGCATCACCAAAGTATTTTCCAATATATTTTTCTAATAAGGCAATTTAGTAAATATTTAATATATGTACTTGAAATTGACCATCATTACCCTTATGAAAAATACAAGTAAGGTGTCAATCGCTAAATCATTGAACATTTAATTCAGTTTTCAAAAACATGTTTCGCCAAAATCATGCCTTCAAATTTAACACAAAATTGTTTTGACTGATTACACGTACATCTTTCCTTTAATAGATATTTGAAAAAGCTTTTTGAAATGGTAAGACGAAAAATGAGTATCGCCGAACGCTGACAAGCGGTGGGCATGAACAGCGCCGGCCTAAGTAAAACACACAGGAACCGTCGAAGACCGCCCAAGATCCGGCCGACCCCGTAAAACAACCCCTAGAGAAGATCGTCAAGCCAGATTACAGCATTTTCAACGGCAGTGCAATTGAGAGGTATGTGGCCGATTGGTGGTCGCATAAGTGTAAGAACTGTTGATTGCAGGCTGCATAGTTTTCGTTTTCGTGCTCGTGGACCAATGAAACACCCAGAATTAACTCGGAGACACCGCCAGGCTCGCCTACAGTGGTCTAGACTCCATCGTAACTGAAACATACGGAGTTGGAAACGAATTCATTGGTCCGATGAAAGCCGGTTCCTGTTGAAGCCTGTGGACGGTCAAATGCGTGTTCGAAGGGAACAGAATACAGCATTGAACAGCAACAACGTTCTTGGAACTACTGCATATGGTAGCGGTAGCGAAACCGTGTGGGGCTGCTTTTCTAAAGGACTTAAGATTCCGTTTCAGGTAATTGACGGTACCCTGAATGGCCAAAAATATCGAGACATCTTGGACAGCCATGTTTTGCCTCATCATGAGAATCATGCACTTGCAGACAGACCAGTGTTCCAAGATGACAACACTCGGGCACATCGAGCCCGGTTTGTAAGGGACTTTATTGAAGCAGAGTCCATTGAAACATTTCCATGATCTTCCATGTCACCGGACCTGAACTTGATCGAACACGTATGGGACTTTATCGGTCGTAAATTCAATCAGCGACAACCGGAATGTCAAAACTTGAATGAATTACGGGTCGCTCTTATCGCGGAATTTCAGAGGTTTCCACAGTATTGGCTTCGGCTTTTGGACAGGGGAATGAGGAGGCGTGTTGAACATTTATACCTAAACCCGGAAGAGGTTATACCAGATACGATCTACCTTAACGTTAAATGACAGCTTATGTACTCATAATTCATCTGAATAAAAGTTATACTTGTAGCATTTTGAAAAGAGTGTAAAAAAGATCTCAAAATGAAACTTAAAATCGTCTTTTGTTTTGTTGATTTTTCGCCCGTTTTTGATTTGGTCAATATCTACACTAAATGTCCTTCGTCAATTCAGATCACTGATTTAATAAAGGTCGTTGGTTCATATTTAATAAAGAAATACAGGTTCACCAGCAAATTAAACTTCTAAACAATATTTTGTCTGTCCAAAAAATAAATATTATCAAAACAAAAGTGATGCTTAACTTTTGGCGGACTGTATATATATCTCTCAATAGATAGTGTAGTATATTCATGGACTTTTGCTTCTATCAGGATTGCATTGCTATAAGGTTGCCGTCGTCAAGGAAATTACTCTACCAATGATTTCTACTGGTAATATGACTTTACTTTTTTGTTTGCCATTATGACTTGATCAAACGTTGGAAATATCTATTTCATAAATAGTAAAGAAATTCTCCTTCTGTCTCAATTATAAATTCCGTTTTTTGACCTGTAGCGACAATCGCCGTTGGTCACTGACCAGTTGCTTTATCGATTTAAACTAAATAGCGGAATAGGAGCTGCGTATCCATTCAAAACACCTGTGTCTACCCAAGTTTTCATACATGTAGGATTCTTGTTACTCATGCATTAGTTTTCTGTTTGTGTTCTGTGTACACTAATGCTTGCATTAACATTATTCTTGTCTACGTCCTGACTTGACAACATCTGTTTCCCAGCAGGCACAAAACGTTGAATCAACGTTGAATCAACGTTGAACTAAGGTTGATACGTTGATCAACGTTGATTCAACGTTGAAATAACGTTGAAATATCAACGTTGAAAAGTCAACATTTATTCAACGTTGAATTAACGTTGAAAATATCAACGTTGACATGTCAATGTTTCCCTATCAAACGATGAAGAACTTAACATTAATTCAACAATAGAGACACAGGTCAATTTATTAAGACTGAAAAATGTTTTGTACACCATCAACTATATCTGATTGTCTTTCAAATTAATAAAAGAGGGGAATCATTCATGAATACCTAGCAAACGTGCAAGTTTTTAATTTTGATTTCATATATGTGTATTAAAAGATATAAAACCTTTTTGTTGCTTGTTAATTTCCCATAGATTATGTAGATTTTACTCTTTTTAGGTAATGATATGTTTAGAATTTGATGATATACAGAGTTTCATTACATGTAAAATATTTATTGAACTTTTACTGATTAAAAATTACAGAATAAAGGTTCTTCTTAGACAGATCACGTGACCTCAGTTGAAATTTCAAAGTTGATGAAGAAACTGTTAACAAAGAAACAACATCACAGAGCTGTAATTAGATACGAATTACATTGATTAGGTTTATCCTTAATGTGTAACATTAAATATGTGCATTTCTAAATATTTTCAATAAAATACATGAAAAAATAATAGAATTTCTGTCTAGTTACTACAAATATCACATTTAGGAAGGGGGAGGGGCATTGTGTGAAAATACATATGTATACCATCTATATTAGAGTTCTAATAATTTTAATAAATAAGCATATGATTCTTTGTGGATAATCTTCTCTTTTCAGAAACAAGTACAAATGCAACTGGATATTGTTTGCTGAGGTGACCATGATTTAAAATCTAGGTCAGTTGACTGATGTAAACAAAGGATCAAGATAGTAAATAACAGA
>JAULBM010114477.1:0-18817 GCA_032357055.1 Geukensia granosissima | reverse complement strand
TCAAAATCCGATGAGGAATAAAAAAGTTTCAAAAATTAGGGCGTGGCCATTTTTGGACCCCTCATATCTCAATAACAATAAGAGATAGGTCATGACGCTTGTGGCCTATTATGTTGACTTTTTCATGAGAAATACAAAGAAAAAAAACCCATCAAAATTGGACAAGAAAAAGATATCTTGCATTCAAATAAGAGAAAAACCCCTTTTGGCCCCTCCCCAAAAAAACGGGTGGGGCTAGATCCCATAAAATCAATACCAACCTTTATTTAGAACCAATTATCAATGTCCCAAAATATTAAAAGGATTGGTTTACTTGAACAAAAGTTATCGTGCGGAAACCAACATGTCTACAGACATGACAGACGTCGACGACGACAACAACAACAAAAAAAAAACTATAAAATGTTCGAGAAATTTACATGGATGACAAATAAATATATAAAACAAATTACCTTTGAAATCCATACATCAATTTATCTGTAAAATACCTGTATCAATTTACCTGTAAGATCATATTATAAGTTGCAGCAGCAGCTGACTTCTTCAGCACTTCAATCCTGGAAAGCCTCATCTTGAATATAACAAAACACCACTAGTCTGTTTTACAATATTTTCTATTCAACTGCAATGAAATAATGTTGAGAAGTCAGTAGATGTCCAGTTGCATGACTTTTGACCTGATCCACAAAGCACAGTTTGAGCGGTTTAAGAGACAGACAACATTTCCCACCCTTATAAACCCAGTTTACAGTCTAAAACTCAAGTTATGGTTTGTTAACTTGTTCCTGTCCTTAAAATAGACTGAAATAAGCAGCAAAAAATCAATCTGCATGTGAGGTAGTAAATTTGCTTCCTAAAGGGCTGCCAGAATATAGTAATAAGATGTTGAGTTTCTCCAGCAGCAGGTAGAACCCCTTCTCAAGGAGCATCTGTTGTCTTGAGTGGAGGTTTATATACTCAACAATCTTTTGCAGGAAGTGCTGCAGAATGATAGGTACTGGGTATATCTGTCCTGGAGGAATTCGTCCAGCCATAGGAGGTCCTTGGTTGAAGGGGATGTATTTTCTTCTGTCAGGGAAATGTTCAAATTGCCCCCTGTTTAGAAATTGCCACTTTCTACTACATGCATATAAAAGACCCCTTGCCGGTTGTGAGTAGTCAGCAGGCCACCTATTGCAAGGCTTAACTTCCCAATACTATCAACTCATATTTTTCCAGTTGTAGTCAAAATTTCCCATCATGTTTAATGTCACCAGTTTTACAGTCTGCATATTTATTTTTGTTTATTAACTTACATGTATTATCATCCTAAATATTACTAAAATATTGCCTGCTGGACATTTAGAATCAATCAATCAATCTAAATGAGCAGAGCAAAAGGGGAATAACTCTTTTGATTGTGACAAATTTGGTTAATTTCAATGACAATTTTTTCCACAATGTAAGTCTTAAGTTGCATTTTCCTCCATAAACTTATAACAGGGAAAAAACATCCATAAAAAAACAGATTATGTATGTTTTTAATTATACATGTTATATTCTTAAACCGAAGGCTCTCAGGAGATCACATTGTAATTCTTGCCAGGAAGGAATGTTATTCTAAATTTTGGTAGAGGAAAACTGGCTCAGTAGTTTCACACAAGAAGATTTTTAAGTTAATTTCCCTTAAAGTCATATTTTACAGCAAGTTTGGTTGTGGCAGGCAGGGATGCTTTACAAATTTTGGAAGAATGTAAAAACTTTCCCATTGGGTTTTTTGCTGGCTGTGGCAGGTATTTTTGTTGGTGGACAGGACTGCCGGGCATAATTTTGGTATAAGACCAATCAAAGGGCCATTTCACCACTTGGCAAAGTAGCTTCATACAAGAAGAATTTCAAGTGAATTTCCCATATGACTGTGGTGGCCATCTTGGTTGGTAGGTGGAGATGCTGGACAAAATTTTGGTAGAGGACCATCTAAAGAACATTCCATCAAAGTTTAGTTGCTTAGTAGTTTCAGACAAGAAGATTTTTAAATATACTACTCCCTATGGCCGATTTCTATTTTAAGTAAAGATGGCCAGACGGCCGTCTTGGGATGTGAGGTTGCCAGACACAATCAAGGAGGAAGACCATATCATCCAATTACCTTTCCACCAAAGTTTAGTCAAAATTTGCTGAGCGGTTTCAGAGAAGAGGATTTTTTTTTATAATTGTTGATAGACAGATGAACAACAGATTTTAAGGCCAATGTAAGCTAAAAATTGTACATTCTTTTTTGTATTTTAGACAGGTGTATCTAAATGTGTATTATTATGGCCTTCCAATCAATAAAATTTGTGCTATATATATTGATATCTTTTTACAATTTGCATGTCATCAGCCTATTACAACACTGTAAAGATATAGAACATATGTGTATGTGTACCTTACTTTGGTTGTGTCTAAAAAAAATCCAACTTTATGTCATGATATGCAAGTTACAACAGGCAGAGCTCTGGGTTGTCCTTAAGAACCAGGAAACAGGCTAAATGCAACCTCTGATCATAACTACTCCACAAATAATATGTAAAAATTGATATCACCACCTGCTGCAAACACAGTGTTTTAATTACATGTATCAGGGAACATCAATTGTCATTCTATATCTAAATATTGAGTAGCTATTCAAATATTGAGCAACAGAAAATAACTGGTAACATTTGTCTTTGTTGGATAATGTTGTTGACACAAAATGTAGCTAAAGCAGAATCTACATGTATTAGCTGTTGCTGAGATTGTGTTACACAGAAATAATTCTATTGCTAGGAAACAGTTTTCAGCATGTGCGAGTCAGAACCAATTATATGTTACGTACTGGTAAGTAAACAACAGCACAAAATTACCGAGTTTGAACTGACCAACAATTACAAGTTTATTGTAATTAAGGACAGATCAACATTGTCAGGAAGGTGGGGTTGAAAGTTATTAACACAAAGTTATCCTACGTAACAAATTCATGCTCTCAAGACCAAAAATCATCTCCACTGAATATGTTTAGAGAAATGGGACTAATATTTTGCAGAAAGCATCTAGGCAAGATCCTTTACAAAGTTTGCTTACATGTTATTTGTCCAAATCAGACAAAAACATGGTTCTTGTTCCTAATTGGCTGATACATTAAAAATCTTTTACTTGAAAACAATTTGGCCAAATGGATTTTGTAATTACCATTTGATATGGGGTGTCTATGATCATGATCTCGTATCAATTTTCTTATTTTGACATGTACACATGAAAAATTTTCTCCTCTAGAATTAGATGGCCAAACATACCCATTAACCATTTGAATGCTCAGAGAGAGAGATCACCATCTTTCCAGCTTTTTTTTGGAAGGAGATTTTCAGTGTCAACCTTTTTTGCAGAAAAAAAATTTTTGCTAAAATTCCAAGAATACAGATTAGACAAAGACATAAAATCTGTTATCTTGTTATATTACCAATGACTTTCTTATCAAACAATGAGCAATTAATACAACAAAAGATTTAAATTTTAGTATACTGATATCAGTACTGCTTCTCAATTTATCTTGCATTACATAAACATTGTATTAACATCAATTTAATAAGCCAATTAGAACATACACATTTTTAACCTTTGAAATTTTCTACAAAGCAGGAGATTTGGGGAAAAATTTGTGAAAGAGGGAGATTGGTTTCTCCCAATTGGGGGACTTTCTTGGAGAGGGAGATAGACCCAAAAACAGGAATTCTCCCTCCTATAGAGGGGGGTGTTAACAGGTATGCCAAATAGGATAATATTTGAAAGGAAGAACCTCTGCAAGGATGTAAATGAAGTTTCCTCATTTTGTCCTTAGTCTACAAAATATGGCGGTTATTAATGGTTCTTGATTCTTGACAGGCTAATACATAAATATGTTTTTCTCTTCTGAAACTGCTTGGCTTCAGAGAAGAAGACAACGCATAAAAAATATAAACTCTTTATATGTCATAAATTACCAATTATATCTGGAGTATTTAATTCATATGGCAATAGTGCCCTCTCACATGCATCCTAGGATGGGATGTGTGAATTTTCTGAGTTTCTCATGCTCTCACATGAAAGCTGTGTTATCTTGTGCATTTTTATACTATTATCAAAAAAATGTTTGGAAATCTTACTAACACCATATGCATTAACACAATAGAAATTATTTCTCATGCATTTTCAATCTATTTGAATATTTAACTGTTGCAACTTAAATTTTTGGCATATTTTACATGTTTAGTAGACATGGTAGACATAGCAAGCAAAATGGATTTTATCTAACAAGTACATATTCACTTCTGTTAAATATATGCTGAGACAGTATTTAGGTGTGATTAAGAATGTTACCGGTAATAGGTATTTTGGTATTTCAGGAGTTACACATGTACAAAATGTACAAATGTATTCAGTTTTTCATTCTAAATGTTCTAGGTATCCTTGTTGAATTGATAGAGCTGTTATTCTCCAATGAAACTGCAAAAAATGAAATTTGAGTAATGTTCGCAGTAGACAACTGTTGTTACAATGGTTGAAGGTTGGCAACCCTGACCCTGTCAGTGACATAAAGTCATAGTCATACTATGCTAATGGGTTCATAGATCTCTTGTACTTAGTTATCACAATACATGAATAATAAGTAACAAGTATTGAAGACAACAATACATGTGCAAGATATAAAATTACATGTATTGTATTTCTACAAATACTTTCCATGTGTGCTTATCTGTAATTAACTGTAGTATATGTACTAGTAGTAATCAAGTGATCATTAAGAAGGGTTGTAGAAGTATTATCACCCTACTGACTGGATGAGTGGGTGATATATTAGAATCATCTCGTTCATCCATCAAAAATTTTCATCATAAAAATTTGGTACCAAAATTTTAAGCTCACTACATAGACTGATTTGAAAATTGGGGTGTAGTTTTATATAAATATCACATATGTTTCACATATGTTGAAAAAATATTTTGGTGTCTACCTGATATTAACTTCCTGTTGTCACAAATTCTCAGCTCCCACTGCATACGTGTAGACTGACTTGAGCTTTATATAGACATAGATAGGGCAGATGTTGTAAATGTTTTTGGTGGCTGCTTGATATCAACCTTCCTGTTACATGGGACCTGCCAGTAATCCTTACAGGGACATGAAGGAATGAAATAGAAAAAATCCCAGCTACCACCATGTGTATGTAGATAAGGCATACATGTACATGATGTATGTTGTAAGCAATTTTAGTTGCTGCTTGGCATCTACATGTACTTCCTGTTTTATTACTTTCATTGGCCTTTGTCATTTTTCCCTATAGGCATGAAATCATTGAACATTTTCATCACAAAACTGCAAAGATTAAGTTAAAAATTGGAATTATGTTGTTAGTGATTTTTGTGGCTGCTAAATATCAACTTCCTTATTCATGTTCAAAAGTTGTCAACCTCCTTATTCATGTACAAAAATTATGTATGTATGAAGTACGACAATACATGAATATGTGTACATTTATTGTGATCCCCAAGTACAGGAGATCCCAATTTACAAATCTCCCATGAGGTTATGAGTGACTTTTGGATTATCGATTTTAATGACATGAATGAAAAATGAATTGCTTGCAAAATTTAGTGATTAGTCAATTATTTTCAATAATCTGACAATTGAAAATGGGGAAAAAACTAAATAAATACCTCTTTAACTGCAAAAAATGCCTTCAATAATGTAATTATGTACACAAAATGCAATATTTCAGGGGTACAGTGTATATGAACATGGAAAATATATCTTTATCATATTAAAAGTCCAACATGAGTCATGTTTACAAGGATAAAGGAATACTGAAAATCTCATGTTCTTATTCAGAACTATACAAAGGAAGCAGGGTGCAATTCCTAGTGGCAACAATTTTAATATGTCAATAACACACTCATGTTATATTTGGCATCAAACAAAAAAAACCTACATTGGTTAATTTGTAGGAGACTAGCCCAGGTTTGTTGATGGGTATTTATATGACTCTCTTGAGCTAAGGAAACTGTAATGGGATTGCTTCCCTTTGTAGATATACATGATGTCGCGGATTCCGCTTAATTGGACGTTATACATTGCCGCGGTATCTATGTAATGTCATGGAGACATTTCTCAAGGCTTTCAAATACAACATTTATACTGTCAAGACGGTTTTCTTATTCCAAGCCAAACCACAACGAGAAACATGTATATAGCCAGCCTTAATCTGCTTAGCTCTGGGGTTACATGTAACTCTTTGGCTCAGTGGGTTAGTGCTGAGTATCATGCAGACGACTGGGGTTTGATTCCAAGTCTATGGCATTTGCAACTTCTGTCAAGAATGATCTCCTGGTGCCCAATGGAAAAACCCATATTGGTTAGCCGGAGACTAGCCAGGGTTCGTTCATGTTGTTAATAGTTACATGTAGCCTTAAGGGTATGATAAATCTGATTGAGGCGTGGGAAGTGTGATGGAACTGCTTCCCTTGGACATGTTGGTCAAATGTTACCAGCCTTAATCGGCAGAGCTTGGGAGTTCACACTTTGGCTCAGTAGCTAAGAGCATCCTCATTAATGACATCTTAACCAATGAAAACATACCAGATCCAGAAACAATGACATTCTCAAAATTCTGTTGCAATTCTGAAGCAGTCCATTCGCAACACCAGCAAAGAACATTTTCTAATGACAAGTTAAATTAGGACAACAAAGAGAGAATAACTTCTCCCATTGTTATATTATCACTCTGTGTACAATCCATTCACACGAACTGAACTATCAACACATGATTGTCTGGGATACTGCCAGGTGGTTCACTTGTAAACACAGACTGAAACTGGTCGTTCAATATATTGGCTTTCTCTTTTGTAGTGGTATGGAGTTTGCCATCTTTTTTAAGGGGTGCTACACCTACGTTCTCTGTTCTGATGGATTTAATGTAGGAGAATAGTTTTTTCGGCTTACTGTTTTGGTAATGTTGGTCTGGATCAGTAAGAGGAATGTCGCAGATCATTTTTTCAATGTAGCTCCAGTAGGCTTTTCTTTGCTCCTTCTGTACCTGAGTTTTTAGGTGTTTGTATTTTTGTATGTTGTTACTATTTTTACACTTTTTATAGAGTTTGTTTTTCTTGTTAATTAATTTTCTCAGTTTGTCATTTACCCAAGGTAATCTATGTTTGTAGGTGAGGTATTTATGTGGTATATTTTTCTCAACTGATGATGTTAGGTCAGTTTTGAATGTGTCCCATAATTTATTTATGTCTGCTGTTTCTTTTATTTGTATTAGCTTGTCATGAATGGAGTTGAGATCTGTTTTAATGTTCTCCCATTCTGCTTTGTGATATTGATATACTTTTCTAGGTTTTTCTCGTGTTTTGTGTAACCAGATGTCTGCTTCTGTATACACGATGTCGTGGTCACTTTGGCCAATGGGGGGAAGTGTACATGTCTTATTTACACAAGATGGATTGTTCATTATTAGTAGATCAAGAATTTTGTCCTGTCTTGTTGGTTTGTCTACTACTTGAGTAAGCCCATGGTCTTCTATCATGTTTATGAGTGATGAATGGGTGTTTTGATCTGGTTTTCCTGGTATAGTGCATGGAATAGACCAATCAATATAACCAAGGTTAAAATCACCGCTAATCCATACTGATGAATTTGAGAATTGATTTAACCTACTAAGTGATAGATTTAATTGCTCCAAGGATGAGCCATCGTCAGATGGAGGACGATAGTATGAAGCTAAAAGTAATGATTTAGATCCTGTCACAGTAACCTCTGCCCAGACAATTTCACAGTCTGTTTTTAACTCAACAACCTCTGAGGAGGTAAACTCTTTGTCAACTGCAATGAGAACCCCTCCATAACTTTGGTTTTTATTATTTGGAGTTCTATCTGCTCTGTATACATTAAAGAGTTCTTTAGGTAAGTATTCATGTGATGGAATTGTTTTATCTAGCCATGTTTCTGTTCCGAATATGATGTTAGGTTTAACAGAGTGGATTATTTCAAGAAGATCTTCTTTCTTGTTTTTAATTGATTGAAAATTTATTGTGAGTATTCTAACTGGTTCTCGTTTTTTATTTGGTATATGTCTGTTAGATTTTGGGATAGGCGATGAATTAGCTGTTGGTTCTCCTGGACTACTAAGCCCAGACTGATTGATAAGATATGAAAATGAGTTGGAAGTTTCAATATCAGAATAATTGAATAGGCCTGTTGAAAAGTTCGGCATGCCGCACTGTATGCATTCCCAGCTTACATTACTGGCATCCATAAACTTGTAAACAGTGGATGTCATACCTTGACAATCGATGTGGTACCACACATCACAGCTATCACAGCATAGTGCTTTCTGCTTCCAAGTAACTGCCTTTCCACATGCACCACAGGGCCATCTAGGTTGTCTTGGCCCTGGATTTGTCTCGATGTCGAAAGAATTTGCTAAGAGTATTATAAAAATATATTTCTCTATAGATCTACATTGCTTTACTTTAAGGTTTTTTAATGCCAATAAAAAGTTAAGTGTACATTTATGGTGTATACTATTTCCTTGATCTCTATTAGGAAAATAATGATCTGATGGTATTTCAAGAAGTCTGGTATAAGTTTCATGATGATGGCTGGTTGGTTTGAATGGAGTATATTTTGGTGTTAATTCTACATGGTCACAAATCAATAAAGTGAATGACAAGACAACAAAACAGTACTGTAGATTCATGTTTTATGAGTGCTCGAAGACGAAACGGTGAAGACACCACAGTGCATACATATATTTATGTTAGTAGCTTGATGTGTTAATCTTCGTCCCTTGGGCGACTCAAGGGCAGCAGGGTGATACACACAAATAAAGCCTGTTAGTATGGGAAGGATAAGCCCAAAGGATAGCAATACACATATGTACGTTACCGGTGAAGACTGTGTACTGTTTTGTTTACACTGGAACCGGAAAGCACCTGTTGTGGCTTACGTCCCTCACAATATGGCGGGAGAGTATGAATGAAATAAAAAATTTCTTCAACAATACCAAGTGTCAATGAATAAATGATAGCTGCAGCAAATTCAAAGTCATGTAGTAAAATGTGACAGACTTTACTGTTGGAGACACAAGGATGAGCCTCAATGCAGAGAATTTCAATAAAGTTTGAGCCCCACAAATAGGAAGTCTTCTCAGGTCCACGCATGCGCAAAAGTAACAGGTTATTATAGTAAGAGAACAGGGAATAAGTATTATTTGAAAACCGTGTTATTTTGTAATTTATGTAAATGCAATTAATATGCAATTTATGAACATAATGTGATTTCATATCTTCTACTTGTTATATTCTTACTTCAGCTTATATCCGTGATATTGGCATACAATTTAACTTGTCCAACTGCCGGACAGTGGACACTAAGAGCGATATCATTTTGTTCAAAGTTAGAAAACTACACTTGTTTATTGGATACTGTACGAGGAGTATATTTAGAAGGCTGTAATGGAAGACGAGAAGAAATTGAAGGTAAATTTTCTTATCATTCCTTTATATTTTTCTCAATTGATAATTTTCTACAAGTTAGGATATGCGTGTTATCCGGGTAATAAAAAAACCCATCCCAGGCATTAAATTATATTATTGTGATTAAATGTTTGTTCACCTTAGGTTCTACATTCTAATTTGCTTTCCGATACTGATAAGGGTCTACAATTTAACCACAAGGAACCATCACTGGTATTTTGTAGAATATATATAAAACGAATGTGTATTATGAAAAAATGCTGAAATTTTTCTTCAAAAATGAGGTATGAGAAGAAATTTTATGTTTATGCATTTGTTGAAATCTTTAATATTAATGAACAATATAAAAATAAAAAAGTATATGATACATCTTACCAGGCAGATAATAAAATGTTTAATCTATCAGTTTCAACAAAAGATTCATCAGTTTTTTGGTGGGGTCCATGTTGTTCATTTGTTGTTTTTAGTTTTTAGTGTTGTGTTTTTGTCGTTTTGGTCTTGTCCTCGTTGTTCTCCTAAGTTTGTCATTAGTTTACATTTTCCCTTTTCCTCGAATATCCCCTTGGTATTTCTTGACACATTTTGTAAAATCACACTTCTTGTGAAGACCTCTATAGGATTTCGAATAGGATACTCAGTTACTCAGAAAAGTTCACAAAAATTAATTATATCAATATCAAATACAGGTAAAAAGGGTACTTTTCAGTAATTGCTCGCAAGTAAGTGAAGAAAAACTTAATAATTCTTACCGTTTGTCAAAGCTAGTAAGTCTATTTTACGAGATGTAATCCATTATAGAAAGTTTGGTTAAAACCTTGAGTGCGCATCTGTATAAAATAATTTCCTTTTCTCCATTTCTAACGGTTATGGACATGATCACCGTGACATTTATCCCCTATTTTCATCCGGGATCTTCAAAAGTCGCGACGATCAAAGAACATTGTATTCAAATCGTCACGATATGGCTAAAATACTACCGACGTGGCGTTAAACACCAATCAATCAATATTGTATTCAAAATCAAACTGATATCTATGAAGTCATGATGAACTTGTAAGCAAGTTTCCGTGAATTACTTTTGATTTATATTCTTTATGTAATTTAACCATACCACTGCATGATATAACTATTTTCTTATTAAAACTCTGAAATTGTAATTATAATTTCGAAATAAATTCGTTTAGCATTTAGTGAACGTTTTAAAAAAAGCTTTGTGATAATAGTATTTTAATAAACTTACCTGTGAGATAAACTTACAACAAGATAAATTCGAGGAGGGGGGATTCGCGAAACGGATGACAAAATTATTTTGGGAGATCGTAAATTCGTGATTTTCTTCTTAACACATATGGAATTCGTGGTTGACCGATTTCAAACTTGTTCTAACTAAATATAGACAGTTTACCTAATTACAATATTAGAAAAGCAAGAAAAAGAATGATTGTCGTTAAGACACATTATTGGTTTAAAATTTTGGCTAAAAACGAAAAGCGGCTATATTTTATTTGATATTTTAGTATTGAATAATGTGTATTAATAGAAAATTAAGCCACAATTTTTAGTTTAATTAGTTAAATAACGGTCACAGGACTTATAGAAAGAGCTTAAACTATAAAAATACCTGGGAAATATATAATTTGATACAACATTTGATACATTTTTGTCGTTTTTAATATCGATCGCACAAAAACCAAACTAAGCAATTTTTGTTTATTTAACACTTCCAAATATTAAGTATTTTTACAGTAAAAAGTTCAATTTTTTTAAGTAGTCAAAAATAGCTGGATATTTGTCGAAATGACGAAAATTGTATAAGGATAAGTAATCAATTATTACAATATTATTATCAAAAAACATTTTCACAGCAACTTACTGTTGTGTCATAAAATCTAAAACTAAAATAACGTCACTTTCGAAAAACGCGACTATATCCTGTTTTACAGTACGTTACAATCATTTAAACAGACACGTTAGTGAAAACATAAATATATCAGACCAGTGGTGAAATGTAGTCAACAAAGAATGTGCTTACAGTCCCGGTAAAGAAATGAAAAATTCCCGATGGGAAGGCAAGATCGTTCTTTATATTATAGAGCATCCTATTCAATAGTCAAATCAAGGTCCAAAAACGTTTTGATTTAAAATATTGTATTTAATCAAACCATCTTTCAGTCATTAGTCTTTCCAAGAGGTTTGAATTAAAAACATTTCTGTTATTTCAAGGATTGCACACAACGGTAAACCGAGGAAATTTTGACAATGTTATATGCTCCAATCCAAGATACCAACCGTTTACATTTGACTCAGCTGGTAGCAGCAAGTGTGTGTTCAGTAAATCAATCTGTAGCGGCGAAGGACAGCTACGATACGACAATGATGATTACTCGCCTCATAAGGACAGAGGATGTATATGTGATTATCATAGAGGATATGCTTTACTAGGAAAAACTCAAAATGAATGTTTCTGTCTTCCCTCAGAGGAGGACTGCTCTTGTTTCCTGAAGATCTGCAGTGAAGATGAGCTGTTGACTCCACGTAAGCATCTAATAAAGGTGTCGTGATGAAATAGTCGTTGTTATCAGATATTTTTACAAGTCAAACTAAGACACAATATGTAAAGTTTTTGCCGATATAACATTTAATCGCGAAATGTTCTGCTAATAAATATTTATTTGAAAATTGGAATTACAACATCCAAGGATTAAACTACAGAAAATTGATTCATTGCAGCATACGTTGTTGTGCCATTTTAGTTTGATTTAAAAATTTTTTAGAGTAACTGCTGTTAATGCTATAAAAACATTTCATATATACTGAAGGTGTTTTCGAATATATTAAAAAAAACCCTGTGCAAAGGAAAAGTAAATCGACAACACTGTTATTGAACAGAAACATGTATATGCATTTTGGATGGCTATCTTGTTGATACTTATACATGCAACAACTACAAGTAGATATGTTATGTCCTTTTTTCATGTCCAGTTGTGTAAATATTTTAGAATATGAATGTGTGAAAAAAATCCAGATTGGTTATGCAGCTAGTACATGTAAGAAGACAATCACAGGAAGGTATACTTTGTTTATCATGCACATTGTTCCGTGATGTATTTGATATGGGTATTGTGTACACCAGCCACATGAAATTATAAAACTAATAATATAATATTATTTAAAATAAATTTTTTATCTGTTTTTTTAGATCATAAAGATGTAAATAATAAATTATATTCATAAATATTTAAACTAATATGGTAGTATATTCAGCTAAATGTTTATTTCGTTTTCTGTAATTAATCGCAAATGATTGATTGACATTCCGTGCAACAAAAAAGAACCATCTTCCATCTTGTCCTGAATGATAATTAAGTATATGCTGGAGTCACAAAAATTATATTGCTCTAAATATTTACTTGTTAACAAATATGTATGGTTTTTAAGATATAATTCTGAGATACAGAAAAAGTCGGTATTAAGTAAAGCATGTGCCTTTTGGAAAAATGTCTACCGGAATTATTATAACCAGTTAAAAAAACTTAAATGGATTTCTATGGGGTCAAATGGTTAAAAGATGGCTAAATTCTCTGCTTTGTTTTCCATTTATTTGACTCCTTTAATATTCGTACATTTTAAACGGGCTTAAGTGACTAGCAGTTATCTCCATTAAAATGTGATTATTTAGTAATTTGTTGCAGCAGCTCTAATATTGGTTACATTGGATGGTCAAACATTGTTACAATCCCCGACTCTGATGAGACTGTCAAAGTTTCAGGTAAGAGCAGAAAAAAATCGCTTTGTAAACGTTAGAGTTATAGCCGAATATAAACTAAATTATCCGAAACAGTTAAATGTATGATTGTCTCGTGGACAATCATAAGACATCTCTTCTTTTATACAAAGTGAAGGGTTCCTCTGAACTATATCAATTTTCTTGGTGAAACGGTAAATCGAGGACCGCAAATCTAGATTTGTGTTTGCACGACTGGAGTGACGGCATTTAAGAAAACGTTACTTGCTTCGAAGTCAGAATATTGGACCCGGTGGGATCACCTATGGATTGATACTTTTGAAGCTAGCACAAACTCCAGCTCAGCGTTTTGGTCTTATACAAGAAAGGGTTAATTCCTACATGGTCCATCAAATGAACTTGCGTGATAACATAATAAAACGTGGACAAGTAAAATGCAACTGTCATTTGGGGGATGGTTATCTCATGCACAATCATGTCACATCTCTTATTCTATATTGTCCTGAATATGCATGATATAATTGCTGATGGTTGATTATATAAACAATATTATTTTAAACATTATATCAATCATTTCGGTATAAGAGGAACTTAAAATTTGTACCGATGATATTTTGAAATGGTAGGTGAGTAAAAACTACTGTTAGCTAAGAAAATGTTTTAAATTATAAACAGGTTGGAATCCATACATACAAAATACATTTCCGTGTTTTCCTAACCGATGGTTCCTATGATATAGGAAAAGAAATATTATGTATAATAGAAACAGTATATCTGCTTTTCTTGGAAAACGACCGACAAGAGATGTTTTTCTTTAAAATGTACATTGAGCATAATAAAACATTCTAAAATGTTGTTAAACATATTGGTAAACATATATTAAACATAAATTAAATAAACGAATACCGAAGGGGCAGACAGAAATCGTTAAGTCGGAAGACAGACAAGACCAACAAAATGTAACGAAATACAAACACAGAACACGAAATTATAGCTAAAATTATCTTACTTTTGTACATTTTTAAATATATTTTCATTATCTATTTCAGGAAAGTTGCGTTTAGCGAGTGTAGCTGTTGCTATATTGCTAGTTATCATGACAGGTAAGAAATTGAAGAAAATAGCTTAATAATAATAAATATTTAACCATTCGTTCATAATACAAACAATGTCAAATCTCTATCAAAGATTACGCCGGCATCTAGAATTTTAATAAGACCACAAAGTCAAATAAATCAACTTCATACTGAGATGTGGCAATTTTCTTTCTTTAGCTGCCTTTGCCATTTAGGTGCCTCCGTTGATTCAATACTCTCTTGCCTGCTCCAAGTTTAAGGATTTTCCAAGCATTGCTTTTATCATGCATATTTATTCAACAAGATATATTCAATTAAGATTGAAATAGTAACATCTCAGATTAAATTTTCGCCTCCATGATCTGGTTGATCCCTATGGTATTTGTATATCGCTGTTAGTTGTGGACCTATTAGCGGTATTTTAACAATAAAGTTGACCTTTTCTTGACTTGACGTTAAATAGGTTTATAGTTAAATTTTTCAACGACAGGTGCCACTCGTGGGACCAAAGGAGTTTTTGTTTTTGGAGCATTTGACCCTATTTCTGTTCTGTTATTCAATTCGTGAAGTCGAAACCTTTATTGAGTTTTTTCGAGCTTTTTGTGTCTTTTTGGACTATGCAATTTGACTCTCTCCAATGGACATTTTAAACTTGACTTCAGAATATTAGATTTTGTCAGAATAGTATATTATACTGAAATGTAAATCAAATTAGAGCTATTATGTTATTAGATGCTAATCTTGGTGTTTTTACAATCACACATTTATCTGCTTTTCACCTTAAAAAGTAACGGAAGGAACATGTTTTGTTGTCATTTCAATCTGAAATATAAAAAAGCTCATTATAAAAAAGTAATCGTGTATTGAAATATTGCAGGAATTTTTATATTTACTATCATTGATTGGGAAAGACAAAGAAAACTAGATAAAGGTAAATATGTTTATTCATTTTGATCCAGAGTAGAAAACACATCCATAAATATTGAGTATCTTCTCTTGGTATTGCACTTTAGGAAAATAAAGAAACACAAATTTTTCATTGTAGGAACTTTTTAAAATGGCGCTGTAGGAGGTGTTTTGCCGAAACCTTTTGCACGTAGTTGCTCATAGTCTAAATGCCATTTTACCATTTGTTTCCTCTAAAGACATTAATAATGGGCTACTTTTCAGTTGCAGTTTATTTTAAAGTTGACATTACAGAGATTTTTTAATAAAAAGATTATTCATAGCTTTTATGGAAATTATTTGATAGCCCATATAACATATGTCTTCATCTTCTGGTCTTATTAGATAACATATACAGTGTAGAAACTTCCAGTGTTTATTGAGGGACATATTCTGACAAACTTTTTGGTGAAGTATTTTTTTCTTAGGAAGGGTATTTCGTCTATATTGTTTTGACAAACATTGAGACCAGCTTTAGTTAGACACATCTTTCTTCAGTTTATACAAAAAATTTCTGTGTAAGAAACTTTTTCGTTATACTAAAACTTCTGTATAAGAAACTTTTTCGTAATACAAAATTTTTGGGATATGTTCCTATCAAACATTTAATTAAGTACTAAGGGGCAATGCTATAGATGTCAATTAAATGGTCTCCAATTATTTTGTAGATCAATTTGGTATTGCAGTCACTGTGATGATTTAATGATTTCTATGAGCTTATTAAGGATGGCTATCATAATCTTAATATGGCAGGTAGCATACTTGACACTGGGCTGAGATAACCCCACGTGCAACCCCCCTCCACACATCTCTATGGGACCAACTTTTTTGTCGCCTAAAGCATCTCATTGATGACAAATCATGTTAACATCAAACATTTTGGAACGCATTTGTGATTTGGGGGTCTTTCTATAGCCCTAAAATATATTTTTGACGATTTTAGATTTTAGCTATTGTTCATATTAAAACACAGATATAAATATGTTCCTGTACATTAAAATAGAAATGTAGGGTATCTTTGAAAAGGTCTATGTATTTTCTTTCCAATACATGTCTAGTTATATTGATTTGAGCTGCGACAAAAAAGGTGTGGTTAAAATAGTAGCCCTACCCCAACAGATATTTTACAAAAATTATAGTTTTTGGTCTGTCAACTATCATATATTTGCCTATGTGACTTTATATCAAGATTCTTTTTATGTTTCTCAATACTTTTGATTACTTAGCTGTGTTTTATTGTCCTAATATTGCTTTTTTGCCCTTTGTAGTGTTCAAATGTCCAAAATTCCCAATTTGGAATATTGCAGAATTTTTCCATTTTTCTCTATATGTTGAATCACTCGACATTTGAGTTATCATATGAGTATAAACGGATATTATTTAAGTAAATGTATATATAAGGCATCGAATGAGCTCAATATTTTATTCATAAAGTGATTTGAATTGGCAATTTTTGCGAAAATATTACCCCTGCCCCTAATTTATTTTAAATAAATTTCAAAGCACCATGCAATCTATATGTGAAAAAGATGCAATAAAATTTGCTTTAAATGATGAAAATTACTTTTAATTACAACACAAAGCATAATTTATCATGTTAACACAATTTTTGTCCAAATTATGACCTTAATCTTTGAAAAATGGGGGATTAACCTACTTCAGATTTCTGTTAAATTTCCGTAATACAAGTCTCACTTAGATATTTTTTATATGCTTGACATATAGTTCTCATATGGCTATAAATTGCAATCAGTTACGTTAAAGTATATATAAGACATTGAATGAAACTAAAATTGTATTCATAATATGATTTTGATAAGTAATTTTTGCGAAAATATTACCCCCTAACCCGATTTCTTTATTTGAGTTGCCAAATTACAAGCCATGTGTGAAGAAGAAAGAATAAATTTGGTTTTGAATCATGTAAATTACTTTCTAATTACAAAATAGAAAGCATAATTTATCATGTTAACTCCATTTTTAACTGAGTTGTGGCCTTAAACTGTGAAAAATAGGTGATTAACAGTTTTCAAATTTCTGTAAAATTACCGTTTTAACAGTTTATATTAAGATAAAAGGTTTTTTTCTGGTAAAAATAATATTTTTTATTACAAATATAAGGTTTATATATATTTTCAGATCAAATTGATTGAATTAAACTGTATTGTAAATGCGGTAAGTACCACAGGGTACCCTTTTAACCAAATAAATGAGCTTTAAAGTCGATGAAAAGTAGTAGTTGAACAAGATTTTATGGCATTCAAAGGTCAATAATCACAAAAACTTGTTGTTAACAACTATTGTTATGAGTATTTATTTTTCTTATAAGTATTTAGAGCTGGAGGGCAAATTAAAATGTTTTTTGTCGGTCCTTGTTCATTATTAATTGTTGCATAGGTACAGTTCACAGAAATAAGGACAAAGAGAAGGATAACACATATATACCAAATTGAGTGGTGTAGAATCTTTTGTTATTGTCTTTTCATTTCCTAACATTGATTTTTTCCACTACAACAAAGTGAACAAATGAACAGTAGGTTAAGGGGTATGACTAACCATTGATTGATTGATTGATTGTTGTTTAACGTCCAGTGGCAAATATTTCATGCATATTAAGGATGGAAATAACTCAGCAAACAATAAATCAATATGTAGACTGTAACAAAAGGACCGGTAAGGGATGGACTTTTAGATTGCCACTGGAAAAATTGCGGGTTGGATAGGGGCGGAAAATTTAGCCTTGTAACTGGCCGCTTACTGTCTACTCAAATGAGCTGTTACAAGGGGTCTTTAACGTGCTTAGACGTGGCATTTCCTAAACACGGGGCTTCTTTAACGTCTCCCTCTTGAAGGATTGTGAATTTATACATCCCCCACAAACAGGGACACCCCTTTTAGAGGAAAAGTGCCTCCAGGACGGAGATACCTGGTGCCTATTCTTTCCCCGGCACAATAGGGATATTGAAAAAACGATCGTGCAACACTTTTCAAGCGATCACATTTAAAAACAAAAATTAACTTGTACAGCTTGTGGTCATGAATATTCATCTGACCAAATCTTACAAGGTTAATGAATATGTTAATCCGAAAAAAACTTCTGTCAAAATGTTACTGAAAATACAAAGTGAGGAAATTTGCTGCATTTGTTTAAAATCTAAATAAATGAAAATACGGAAAGGCTTTGAAAATCATTGCACTTAGTAGTTGTCCCTGCCGTCGGATTTGGCTTCCCATTTCGATTTGTTTGGATTTGAGCGCATTTTCTGTTTGGATCTTGAAATTAATATATTTTGGTTTTAAGGCTTCTGTTGAGAGATAATTAATTGAAATGTACATATAACATACCCAAATTCTTCAAATTTATTCATTTGTATTTTTTTAAATGGTTTTTTAACATGAGAATAGATTTTAAAATACAAGTTGACCAATGTTTAATATGTATGGTGGGTATATGTGCATTTCAAGTATAATTACACCTTATATAAGAATGCTGTATTCTGATTGGTTGAGATCCGTTGTATTTTTCACATATCTTTTGATTT
>JAULBM010114146.1:0-18821 GCA_032357055.1 Geukensia granosissima | reverse complement strand
CTTGATTTCTGCAATAATTCGCGTTTAATCAGAGAGTACTCAAGTTCAAGAGACATGAAATCTTGTTGGAGATTGGCATTGTTCTTCTCCAGTTCTCGACTTTTGTCTTCAAGATGGGATATTGCCTGCAATTTTTCTCGATTTTCTGACACAGTTGCTGCAAATGACTCGAGTCGTTGCTTAATTTGAGAACTTAATATAGTAAGTTCTCTGCTGTGGTCGTGACGTAATTGTTCCAGTGCAGTAGTAATATGTATTTTGTCGTCAACCGTAAGATACTGGGTTCCAATAATGGTTTGTTTATCTGGTTGGTTTATGTCCAACAGAAAAGTCCAGTTTACTGCTAAAATTCCTATGAAAGTTACGCACTTAAACAACATTTTGGATTGAAATCACCTACAACTTAGGGATTTTTTACTGTGACGATGCACTAGTCAGATGAAAACTGTATCATAACATTGTGATAAATAATCCAAAGTTCATTGGGTTTTGTTTTTAACCTAATGAGATTAATTCCGATAATGTTGTTTGTTTAAGATATTGTTTCCAACAGTGTTCACGTGTGTGCTGTTCTAAATTCAATCCATAATATTTAAATGGACTTAACCACCGAATTATGATACTTTTAACTAATTCCAGCGACGGCCGCTATTTTCCTTATATTTTGACAGTTTAATTATGCGAAATCAATCTAATTTGTTAATGGATTCTATATCTTTAGAATGCATAAGAAAATCTTAGCTTAGACACAGGTTTATTCCGATTTGTTTTTGGTTCAGATGTCTCAGATGTGTCTAATTGTCATTGTACTTTTCACCGGATTTCCAACATTTTGACTTCGAGCACTGCTTAAGAGTTGTCAATCAACAAAACGGCTAGACAGTGCTACATATTAATTGATATTTGTATTCTGTGATATATTTATATCAATTTGTGGCCACTTTTTCATGGCCAGTTTTCAAGACAAGGCACAAGGGTCGCCAAAATAAACGTCATTTAGAGTTTATAGTACTGTCATGGATGTTAAACCATTTTAACCGTTAATCAGATCCTTATATCGCACCTGCTCGTTCTCTTTGTTGTCAAAACATTGAGCATTTGTTACAACTCTATTGTGAAAAACTAAGTATGCGTCAAAACCATATATAACTGTCAAAAATCAGGATTACTATTAATTTTTTATATCAACAATATATCTATATAATCAGGAAGACGTTTCATTAGAATCGAAGTAGATCTGATAAAATTATGGAATTTTAAACGTTCAAAATAGGTAAAAGTTACCAAAAAAATTCTAAGCCTCTTCCTTGATTCCTTCTTCGTTTGGACTCCCGTTTTTTATGATTGTTTTGGGTTCTGACCAGTGCTAGTACTTATTAATTTTCTTTGTATTTAAACCGGATGCCCAACATTTTGACCTCGAGCACTGCTGACGAGATGTCAATCAACGAAGAGGCCATACATTGCATATAATTCAAATTTGTATTTTGTGATACAATTATTACCACCACTGGGTGCATGTCACTGCTGGTGGACTGCTGGTCCTGAAGTCAACTTTAACTTCAGTGGTCAAACTGATTAATTACATCAATGCCTTTAAATTATCTGTCTAAAATCGATAAATTTGCAATATATTACTAAGGCTCTTCACTCTTATGCAGATGTTAACATTATCTTAGTTTGGAAATTTGTTTATTTTTATTGTTTTTGGTTCAGATGATAGTGGAAATAAATTTTCTTTATATACCGGATTTCCAACATTTCGTGCACTGCTGGGTACATCCAATTCAAATTCATTGATTTAAAAACATTAACCTTAATGAGACAATAAAAAAACTTAAGTGAAAACAAGTCCAGTTGGTATCGAATCAATTCTAGAGAGTACTGGTTTGATCTTTATATAAAATAACTTATATAATTTGATATCCAAGGAGAAAAAACATGTTAATAAAATATCGTAAGACTAAATCTGATATACATAAATGACAAAGTAGTGTTGTAGAATGGTGATTTGCCCTTCCGGAGCACCTGAACTCACCCTGGTTTTTGTAGGGTTCGTGTTATTCCAGCTTTAGTTTTCAGTGTAGTGCTGTGTGTTCTATGTTTGTCTTCCGTTTCATTTTGTTGGCCTTGTTCTTGTCTGTCTTCCGACTTAACGATTTCTATCTGCCCCTTTGGTATCTTCGAATTCCTTTAAATAGGTGACAAAAACAAACAAACAAAAAGAAAAATCTGACGGCTGAGAGACAAGTATTAAAGATCGTTTATCTTACATTGTACATGTTTGTAATAAAACACATAACTAGTTAATTTATATCTTAAATTAAATATTTATAAATTAGAATTATAGAATTATTTTTATTTACTTAAACAAACTAAAACCAATTTGGTTTTTATTTATGTATTGTAAAACAAAACGGTGAAATATTAAGGAATTAACATTGTAAACTTTTTGTAGGTTTGTTTCAAGTGTACATTGTATAATTTATTTACATTGTAATGCAAAATTAATGCTTAGCTCATTTAAAAAGAAAACAAAATATGTGTGGTAAATACCAAGATTACTCCACAATAACAGGAAAATTTGAATTTAACAAGGATGGAATCTCACTATTTCTAACTTACACATTAAGTATAATTTTAATATATTCGAGAAATTTATCAAGCATGTTACATTTATAGTCTTTCAAAGATATTCAAGAACAGGCAACAGAAAAACATAGAATACAATTTCGGTATAATTCGGTAGAAGAAAGGATTCCAAAAGTAGGTATAAAAACTAATTCAAAAAACTGATTTAATTCACGCGAATTTTCCTATATTTCCTTTAAAACATACATAAAATACCCTTGTGAAAAAAGTTGTTTCTGTAATTTCTTTTAACATATATTTGTATTTAAAGAGGATTTGTCAAATCACTCTTGCTATATCTTAGCAAATAAAATAAATTAAACAAAGTTAAACTTATTTCCTTATTTCCCAGTAATACCGCACCAAAAATATAAATTATAAAAAATATTTAAGGGGTGTATATTATAAATCATGAGAACGACATTGGCAGAGTAGTATGTACAGAAAGATTTTCTTTTTTTTTCTACAAAACAACATCTGTAATCACTGAATGATAATTAGTGGCAAAATTATGAATCAAATCTGTACATTAATATAATTAGAAGAAATCTCGAATTCTAAGAAAATGCAAGTCAATCTTGTGTTAGACACCAGCTTACCTAAGACACTATTTAATTTAAGAAACATGTTAAATGATTGTTAGCTTAATCTCTCAGACTTACGTAGAACACTAGTTAACTCTCAAGAAAATTATTTTTTCTCCGTTGATTGACAGTTCCAATTAATTAGGTTCTCATCCTTGCCTTTTTTCTAATTACTCATTCTAATATCAAAAAATCCAATCAGAAGTCTTCGCCATTCAACATACATTTTGTCCTGTCTAGATGACTATCTTTGTTACGTATCGAGAAAACATCACCCCTAAGTTAATATTCTACTATCTAATATTTGATTTGTTGTAATAAAATTGTTAATAAATACGAACATTTTCTGAGTATTTCAACGAAGATTAAGTTTGAGAAATTAATAAATTACGTTATATGGTAAACTGTCTGTATTTAAAAGCTTGGTACTTGTAATAAAGAAAAGAATTATTGTGAATATGACATTGTAATATCTCTGATTTGTTTGATGTATTTGTTTAATTGTTTCTGTTTTTCCTATTTATTTAATTACTTAATATAGTTGTTGCAAGCATAATCGACTTCTATAACATTCGTGCCTTTTTAAAATTATTTCATAAAAATTGTAGAAGTTCCCTCTCAATTCTAACAAACACACTCTTTGTCGGAACAAATTCAATTTCTATACATCCAATTATTCATCCTAAAAATATCATTCAATATATATATATATGGTAAAAATAAACAAAGTTTCTGCATTTCTATTGAAATAAAGAACTTCAGTCAAAATATTAAATACTATATTTTAAATGAGACAAAACTTTACTTTCAATTTTACTTTATATAAATTGAGTTTTTCCCTGTAGAAAATATAAGGGCCCTTGAGACAGCAATTCGCATAGTCCAAAATTTCAAATGATTAAATATATCTACAGGTTTATTTCAGGCTTTCAATAATGGACAAATATCTACACCGAGAGACCACCCCAAGACAGATTTATTTCAGGCCTTTAATAAAGGAAAAAACTACACCGAGAGACCACCCCAAAACAGGTTTATTTCAGACCTTCAATAAATGATCAAAGATCTACAGCGAAAGACCATTCCAAAACAGGTATATTTCAGGCCTTCAATAATGGACAAAAATCTACACCGAGAGACCACGCCAAAACAGGTTTATTTCAGGCCTTCATAAATGGACAGAGATCTACACCGAGAGACCACCCCAAGACAGACAGGTTTATTTCAGGCCTTCAATAATGGACAAAAATCTACACCTAGAGACCATCCCAAAACAGGTTTATTTCAGGCCTTCAATAATGGACAGAGATCTACACCGAGAGACCACCCCAAGACAGGTTTATTTCAGGCCTTCAATAATGGGCAAAAATCAACACCGAGAGACCATCCCAAAACAGGTTTATTTCAGGCCTTAAATAATGGACAGAGATCTACACCGAGAGACCACCCCAAGACAGGTTTATTTCAGGCCTTTAATAATGGGAAAAAAATCTACACCGAGAGACCACCCAAACAGGTTTATTTCAGACCTTCAATAATGGACAAAAATCTACACCGAGAGACCTACCCAAAACAGGTTTATTCCAGGCCTTCTACACCGACTGACCACCCCCAAAAAATAACATTTGACATAATTCAATTGGACTACTGTGCACAGAAATAAACCTGTTTTGGGATCTCTGCACAAAACAAAACAACTACAGACATTGGACTGTGCATGTTTCACCAAACAATCTATACAATAAACTAACGAAAAGAAACTATATTTGATACAGAAATAAACCATTAATGTTTGTGGCAAAGTTGATCCGATATTCCGATATTATAATATTCAACACCAATGATACGGTACTCGTATACTCAAATATAGCATAGCCTTTGCAAAAAGCAACTCCTATACTTAAATGTATCAGTGATATATCAGTTGATTCACTACTTTTATGTCTTTATGTAACTAAATGATGAGATACTGTATTACGCTTGATACAATAGTCTTAGAACTATAGTTGATACGATAAACTTTCGCCTATGTATTTATTATTTTTCAATATTCTTCCATGTAACCTCAACTGATACGATACTCTTGGAGGTATATGTGACACAGTGACACAATATACATATATACTCATATCTAGCGTAGTTGATACAATTTATACATAAATCTTAATTGTACTTGATACAATTAAAACATTTACACCTACATATGTAACCTTGATACAATACTTATACTCAACGTAACTTTATCAAGTTGACACGATTCGCATACATAAACGTATCACGTGCATTGATATAATACTAATACGCCTACATGAATATATTATAGTCACAGCGAAATGTCACCAACGCGCAAGTTCGAAGTATGTGGATGTGTATGCTCAATATACAGTGGGCTAATAAAGCAATTTAAACCATATTTTGATAATGAATATTTGATGCAAGGCTTATTTCTTTATTACTACAGTGAAACCTGTCTACACTGAACCCCTGTTGGACTTGAAGAAGTGTAGGTTTAAACAGGTGTTTGGTTTAGGCAGGTTAAAAACAAATGAAAACGTGTGTAAAGGGACTTTAGAATCACTCTTCTCGTGTTCGGTTTAGATAGGTATCACTGTATAACAAAAATGAGTCAAATAAAGATCAGAGAAGAGAAATGTCTTACTTAACCTTTCGGATCCCCCTTGATTTGTCCATAATGTTCATTTTATTTTTAATATAAGGAATTCGAAGATACCAAAGGGGCAGACAGAAATAGTTAAGTCAGAGACAGACAAGACCAAGGCCAACAAAATGAAACGAAAGACAAACATAGAACACACAACAGTACACTGAAAACTAAAGCTGGAGTAACACGAACCCTACAAAAACCATGGTGAGTTCATGTTTCTCATCTTGTTCATGATCTATGATTTCAATTTACGTTTTTTAACGTTCACCTCCTAACGGACCATTTGGTGTCCATGCTTTCCATACAGTCCCGCTTGTATCACAGACATAAATTAAAAGATTCTAAACAAACTATAATTGTATTTACCTCATATTCTGCCAATTTACTCAGGTAATATTCCCGTAGAAGTTTCTCCTGTGCGATAAAATCTTTGCGCACGAAACCTTTCCTCCGAATTTCACGCATCCTTTCTTTCATATTTGTATAGCATTCTTTGTTTATAAGATTAGCTATTCCTCCAACAGATCCAGACAGTAGGTCCCAGTATTTCTTGAAATAGGCAAAAGGTAATGATGTAGAGTCTGCATAGTGGAAAATTTTGTTCCTCGTTTCTCGTATGGTCCTCAGCCACTTTTCAGCACCCATTTCTAACATTTCGCCACAGTTCAGCACGAAAAAACAAAGTAAAGTTATATCTAGAATAGTAATATCAATACTGTGCTTTGCTGATATAATACAAATACACGTATGCCCTCGTGATTGTTTACATCTCGGTTTTTGCTTATTTGTGACATACAGAGAGTCGAACTGTGCGCGCGATAAGTTGCAATGTTCACCTGGTTTTGTTTCACAATGGCAACACGCGTTTGACTTAGAAGCATGATAAATGACATGTTTCTTTATGTTAAGATATTCTTCAAAGCTTTTTTCTTTAAGTATTTTAATCTTTAGATATTCTCGCATCACATATGGAACAATGCTTGTTAGAAATTCTATCAAACGATGATAGTTTTCCGTCGCATCTCTACTGCCTGAAGATAGAACAAAAATGCAGATAAGTAATTTTTATATAATATTTTCTCTAGATAATCACATTGTGGTTATAAAAATGTAACTGTGCATATCAGTTTTATTTCGCCTTTACGAAGTATAGGTGAATTATTGGAATTGATTTGGCATCCGCGTTCGCGCTAACTTTGTAGTTTTAAGTTATTCTTTTAACTACACATAGTAACTTCATTTAACTTTGCAGGTTGGTGCATCGGGACGTTGAGCATCATAAGCATTCCACTTTAAGTAAGTTGACTTCAAGTTCATTCAGGATAATTATTTTGGACTTAAAAAAATTTGTTTTCTTACTGAAAGTTACGTTCAAGTTTTTGTTTTTCGGCATCCAGATACCTACATGAAGCTTGTTCTGAAGGTGTATTGGTGTAACAACCATGTTACGGATGCAAATTTAGGTGACGTAATGTTCAAGGGCAATCATGAGAAACATTTTTAGACTTAAAATCTGTTTTTCTTTAGAAATTTGGTCCAAGTGTTAAATTTCTCAGAATGAAGATAACTAAATGAAACATGTTATGGGAAATAACATGCATGTTTCAGATGTAAATTTTGATGATCTCTGCCTGACAGTCATTTAGGTGTTACAATTTTGACTTATAGTGTAAGTTACATCCATTTTTTAGAAACAGTTCTTGATATCAAAACAAAACTTGTTATGAAGTTGAAAACCTGTAACATGCATACTACTGGGGTGAATTAAGATGACCTTTACAATTAAATCATGTAAGAGCTTACTTTTTTAAATGATTTTATTGAAAGTCATGTACATTTTTTGTGGTTTCAGACTCTATTCTAGATACTTAAGTAAAATATGAAAAATGGACAATGCAGGTGGTGTCTTTTAAAAAGAAAAGTGTTTACCATTCTACATCACTTGGGTTCACTTCCAGTTTTAGGATCCACGTTGTTCATATTTGTATAAGGAATTCAATAATACCAAAGGTGTAGTGAAATATTGTTTAGACAGACAAGACCATGGCCAACAAAATGAAAACAAAGACAAACATAGAACACGCAACAATAAATTGCTTACTAAAGCTGGATTAACATGAGCCCTACAAAAACAAGAGTGACTACAGGTGCTAGACATGAACAGAAAGTTTACAAACTTAGCTAAAATCGAAGTAGTCTCTCTTGTTTAACTTTTTGTTCCTAACCTGCTCTTAGTGTCAATATTTAGATGAGAGACTAGGTATGAAGCAGACCTTTCTGTTTCTGTAGTATCTTTGAATTCAAGTTCAATGGGATATATGCGGGCAACATAGTAATCAAATTAAAGAGTTATTCAATGAATGGACATCATCTATATACGGAACGTGAACCAAAGAATTGAGACAACCTTTTCTCTTTCGCATGTTTGATTTTTTGTTTTATATGTTTATGTGGCATGTTCCGTCTTGTTCGTGTTCTCGGTATTGCCGTTTCTATTGATTATCCAATTTTTTCTGGTCCTTCGGTGTTGCTTTGCTTTTTCATAATAATGTAAAATAAATTTTGATCAGAACTTAAGGGGATTGTAGAATGCCAGTGAAAGAGATCAAAAGTGCACAGTCCAAAATAAAAAAAAAACATTCGAAACCAAATTAAAAGACAAAACGAAACAGAAAGACTTTTACAAAACCAGAGTGGAATCAGGTGCTTCAAAAGGTTGAACATTTCTTGTACCGAGCGGGACACCTGTCGTGATATCCTTTAATTCTAATCTGGGTTAACGTCAATCCGAGAAGAGATCAAATCATTGTTGAATTACCAGTAACAGGTTAACAATGCACTTATACCATATTGATGAACCAATTCATGATCGTGACATAAAATTTAAAGAGGGACAATTTCAAACTTGATTTGACGTAAACTTGTTTTAGTTTAGTTATTTACGCAACAGAGCTCTCTTTAGAAAATCCTGATACTTGGAACAGGCACGAAAATATCGAGTCAACAGCAACATTAAATTCCCGTTGGCAGGAAAAACAAAATATTGCTTCACTAATATGGGCAGTTATTATAGGAGAGTTGAAGTCACACCATTTGTCATTAATCTTAGAAAGAAGTGGCCCCTTTTGGTAAATTTTGAGGAATGTTGCAGTTGTTTTGCTTTACTAAAAGGCTTTGAAATAACTATCATCAAAAGCCTCAGAAATCAAGGTATTTTTCAAGTTCCAAAATAAAATATTGACAACATATAGGATAAAAATTAAAAAGATATTGATTTGTAATAAGGTTTAATGTAAATTAATGAACATTTTCTAGGTCCACATATCGGTTGGGTTGTGTAAAGATCCGTTTTATTTGATCTGATTATTTATTAGATATGAAACAATAACTAATTTAATTTCATATTCTTCCTTTTAAAAAAACTGCTTTCAATAATTTAATGAATATCATTAAAACGTCAAGTAATCTATTTGGTTTTAAGGATAAAAACATTAAAATATAGGTTTATTGTTGGGAAGAAACACGGTTTTATATTAACTTTTTGGTTTACGAAATGTCTTGTTTTGTGTAAAGAAATAAATTTAGAATATGTTTACAGTATTTTTGTCAAGATATTCTAATTTAAAAGTAGGTTCCATATTCTGTATTCATCGAAAAATCACTAAAATTAGTAAGTCTGAAATTTATGACGTCGGCTTTCTATTGACTGATATTTTTTTTTCATGATATGATTATGTTAGTTTTATGTATCAACATCATTTTAACACCTTATGCTTCTGTTGAATAAATCAATAATTTTCAACAACAATGGTCCAAAATTGGTCATTTTTAAGTTAGACATACGACTAACGACTAAGTTTTGCACTTTACAATCCTAATCTTTTCAAACACGGGTTTGATAGACATCAATTTTGCAACAAATTTGTCAAATTTTCTGACAAATATCATTTTAAATGCAAATGAAAGCCTTCCATGAAATATCACTTTTTGTCTGACCACACTGATAATCGTGCATTTTTGCGTAAAGACGATTTTGAATTTGTCGATGTTACAAGGAGTATAATTTGCAAAAAAGTTGCAGGTTCTAAATGTGGGTATTTGAAAAAAAATGTTGAGCTGTCAATTTCACAAAATGTCGTAAGTGTAATTTCTGTCATAAATTCTGACGTCACAATGAGTTTTCCTTTGAAGTTTCTACATTTACGCTCAATCTTTGCTGGTGTTTTTAAAATTAAGAGATTTTCCAATGGGTGTTTTCATTTTTTAATTGATGAAACAAAAGAAAAATGAAAATTATCCAATGGTTATAAATTGATGCAATCTCTGTCATGAGGTTTACTGTTCAAACAAAATTTTTTTACTATAGTTATGTTAACATACCAATCAGTAATTACCTTCAACATGAACATTTGTTTGCCGTCGACAATTTTTCACCAGACTTGAGTATTCTCCCTTGTCCTCTAACTTTACAGCTGTTATAGTCAGTGTGTGTTGTTTACCCTTCATCTGTATTGTATATCTGTCCGAATTGGTGATTAAATTCCCATCTTTAAACCACTGCAAAGAGCTGTCTTCTGTTACCAGTTCACATTTAATTTGTAGATTATCCCCTTCCATATAGCAGTCTTGACGGTCAGTTTTTAGGTCTTCAGTGAAATAACCTGAAATCAAAACAATCTACAACATACCGTGATTCAAAACATATCTGTAAACATGTCTAAGTTCACGAAGAGTTTGTTTCGGCTAAAAAACAAGAAAGAAAATTAATTTCAAAGGAAAACTTCTAATAAAAAAAGCAAAAACATCTGAAAAAGAGACGGCACTTGACAATATCATTTAATGAAATCTTGCAAAGCCACCATAAACGTAAACATACGTTTATATATGTTCTAAACTTCTACGTTATCATACGTTATCAAATAAAATTTTATTAAATGCATCAGATTGGATCAGCATTTTATTAGTTCATATAGCTATATTATTAGATTGGATCAGCATTTTATTGGTTCATATAGCTATACCACACATATAGTCGACCCTTTTTCTACAATTGAGACTAATGTAAAAATCGTAGTACATACTGATTTTCTCAAAATTTACTGACGTTCTCTTTGACAAAGTAACCATTTAATCTTATATATTTAACACTATTAAAATCCTGATATATCACTATCCTTCCTTCAAAATTTTTAGTCTGCCTTTTCTTCACCAAAAGAATCCTGCCGTTTTGTTTCAAAACCCTTTCAGTCTCCTCATTAAAAAGGAAATGGTTGCTTCCTACGCCATTTATGTATACACAGATTTCGACAATTAATTTTATATACATGTACATTTACTTACTTTTCATCAAAGAAAACGACAGGAAAATAATCTTGAAATCTGTGAATACGCTAATATGACATTTTCAGCTGACTTTTTATGAATGAAATCGGTATTGTCAGCTTTTGAATGCTTTTATATATTTTGTGTTTTTGTCATGAAATCTAAATTAAAATAGAGAGTACTCGAAGAAGTAGCTCAATTTCACACTTTGGTATTTGAAAATGAGACACGCAACAGGATCTACAACAGGCAATGGTCATCATAATATACATTGTGAATTTTTCTTTTAAAGCCAATTGATGAATTTTCCATTACGGCTTTAGGGAGATAATGTGAACAGACGAAATTTTCAAACAAGACCCTACTTGATGTGTTCCCAATCACAGATATGTAGAAGAGTATTATAATATAAAAGGTTGTTCTGCGTGGGATTTTTAACAGGTAAATGATACAAGCTTTCATCTGTAACAGGAAATGATGTATTGAATATATGATGTATTGTAATGTTTTAAGAATTCCTATTGAAATACTTTCTACACATTTAAATAAATAACTGAACATGAAAATCGTTATTAAATTGTTTGTCTTGTTTTTCAATAATCTAGTAGTAAAAGAACAGTATGATCGAATGTGCACAATAAATAAGACCTGCCAGTATGATAACATGTTGCACAATATATAATACCTTTGTGCATAATTACATGCCATAAGTCTATTTCGTTTCTTAATAATGTCACTTTGATATTTTAACTATATTGAAATGAATATAAATTTCTTGTCCCCATAGCTTTCCTTCAAATACAACAATCAGGAGTCGTTTCTTACGATATCAGACGTTGCAATGAAGAAAACAGAACAAAAATAACTAGTAGATTCTGAACAACTAAGTCATATTTTGTGGGTATATGTCCAAACCTTCCAATAAAATTCACAACCAATTTAAGTACTTAATCACAAAAAAACAGATAACTAAAATTATTTAATTGGTTTTAACTCAATAATGCCCGTTGTGAAAAAAAACGCCATTTTGTTTGCAAAAATCGTCAAAAAAAATAGGAAGCATATTCGAGGGTTACAAAATCAACTGTTTTGACGATTTGCTCATTGTATATAGTAGACATGTGTTTTGAAGATAGTGTTTTGTTTTCCATCTTTTACTTTTAAGAAGGTTGTTCAGTTTTACCCTAAACTTTAAACCTTTAGGATTTACACAATTTAAACAAAACGCACTTTAAATTGAACAGAGGTGCTTTGCAAGCGCAGCATGATACGACTGCAGCACATTGAAATGTGAAAGGTGAACAAACAACCCTTTGGGTAAGTGTGGACACAATAAAGTGCTGGACACAGTAATGTGTTGGACACAGTATAGAGCTGGACACAGTAAAGTGCTGGACAAAGTGATATGACTGGAAAAAAAATCATTTTGACTCATATTATCTTCAAAACTGCTGCCACTTTGTTAATTTTTTCATAAGGAATCATTTGGAAAAAACCCCATTCAAATCGTATTAAAAATAATATTTTTCATATTATACGAAATTGAATTCCTCCCCACTCCCCCACTACTTTGACCACATTTAACTTAACAACGACAAAAGATAGAGAAAATCTGTTGACATACTACTGAAAGCTCTCATTGTGAGGAATGAAATGCAAAAAAAAACCATCAAAATTGTATGATAAATAAAAATTTCTCCTGCAAAAATCAAATTTTTAACCCTTTGACCCCTTTTATATAAAAAAAAACTGAAAAATCTACTAAAATGCTTGGAGTAAATTTTGTGGCATTTTTATGAGGAATTATTTGGACAAATACCATGAAAATCGAATTCAAAATAAAATTTTTCCATAACATACATAATTGAATTCCCCCTCCCCCTTTTAGCTCGAAAACTGTAAAAGATAGACATTAACTGAAAGCTCTTGTTGAGAGGAATTTAATGAAAAAAAACTCAAAATCGGATGAAAAATAAAAATTTCACATCTGCAAAAATCGCATTTTTTAAACCCTTTGACCCATTTATACAAAATACAGTACATTTTACAAAAGAATGCTTTGCGTAACTTTTATTGCTTTTTATAAGGAATCATTTGCAAAATACCGCATCATAATCGAATTTAAAATAATTTTTTTCTATATTATACGAAATTGACTCCCCCCTTCACCACTACTTTGACCCTTTTTAACTCGAAAACATTAATAGATAGAGAAAATCTGTAAGTCAAACTACTGAAAGCTCTTATTGGGAGGAGTTAAATGCCAAAATCCGAGTAAATAGAAAAGTTTCAAAAATAAAGGCGTGGCCACTTTTGGACCCTCATATCTCAATAACAGTAAGAGATAGGTCATGACGCTTGTGAGCTATTATGTTGACTTTTTCATGGAAAATACAAACAAAAAACCCAATCAAAATTGGACAAGAAATAGAGATCTTGCATTCAGATAAGGGAAAAACCCCTTTTGGCCCCCTCCCAAAAACTGGTGGGGCTAGACCTCCTAAAATCAATACCAACCCTTTATTTAGAACCAGTTATCAATGTCCTTAAATATTTAAAGGATTGGTTGACTAGAACAAAAGTTATCTTGCAGAAACCAACCTGTCTACAGACGTCTAACGACGACGCCGACGAGACAGCATCATACCATAAAACGACCGCAAAATTTTGCGGTCGTATAATGATAAAAAATGACGAGATTGACATATAAGCTTATCTTTGGATAATATTTAACAGGTTTAATCATTCAAAACGTAATGATAACGGTGATTATTGTTGATTTCGCAATGTATTACCTTCAACATGTACAATGGTTTGCCGTCGACAATTTTTCACTAAAACTGAATATTCTCCCTTGTCCTCTCGCTTTACAGCTGTTATAGTCAGTGTGTGTTGTTTACCCTTCATCTGTATTGTATATCTGTCCGAATTGGTGATTAAATTCCCATCTTTAAACCACTGCAAAGAGCTGTCTTCTGTTACCAGTTCATATTTAATTTGTATACTATCCCCTTCCATATAGCAGTTGTGACGGTCAGTTTTTAGGTCTTCGGTGAAATACCCTGAAATCAAAACAATCTACAACATACTGTGATTCAAAACATATCTGTAAACATGTCTCAGTGCACATATCATATATAGTAACTGAGAAACTGACCTAAGCATGAAAACTTGACGCTGGAAATTTAAGAGTCACTGAACCATGCAAAGTAGGTAAAGGACCAATGTCATGTGGTTGGTCGTTTAGCACACTAAATTTGGTCATCCTAGCATTATTACTTTCATAGATATAGAGCTTACAAAAAAACTAACCCCGCCGCCGCTGTAAAAGTAACACTTATGGGTCGCTTTCGCGACTTCGTCACAGGCAAGACAATAAGGGACTAGTGATTGTTGTTCATGCAGTATGTGATTGTTGAAAATGCGCTAAGTGACACTTGTTACTTTTTTACATAAGCGACATTATATTTCAGTAACTTATGGTAGTAACATGTTAACAATATAGCAAAATGTCCAATAAAATTTCATTAAATGCATTAGATTGGATTTCATTGTTTCATATAGCTATATCAAACATATATTTGACCCTTTTTCGACAATTTAGACTAATGTAAAAATCGTAGTAATACTGATTTTTATAAAAATTTACTGACGTTCTCTTTGACAAAGTAGCCATTTAATCTTATATATCTAACACTATTACAATCCTGAGATATCCCTATCCTTCCTTCTAAAATTCTAGTCTGCCTTTTCTTCACCAAAACCAACAACAGGAAAAAATCTTGAAATCTGTGAATACACTTACATGAAATTTTCAGCTGACTTTTTATGAATGAAATTGCTATTTTCAGCTTTTGAATGTTTTTATATATTATGTGTTTTTGTTATGAAATCTAAATTGAAATCGAGAAAACTCGAATTACTAGCTCAAAATCACATTTTACTTTGGTATCTAAAAATGAGACACGCTACAGGATCAACAACAGGCAATGATCAGCATTACCATACATTGTCAATTTTGCTTTTATAGCCAATTGATGAATTTTCGGCTTTAGGGAGAAAATGTACACAGACGAAATTTTCAAACAAGACCCTACTTGATTTGTTCCAAATCACAGATATGTAGAAGAGTATTATCATATAAAAGGTTGTTCTGCATGGCATTTTTAACAGGTAAATGATACGAGCATTCCTCTATAACAAGAAACAATATATTGAAATGTTTCAAGAACTCCTATTGAAATATTTATTACACATTTAAATAAATAACTAAACACGAAAATAGTTATCAAACATGTTAAATTGTTTGTCTTAGTTTTTAATAATCTAGTAGTAAACAATCAGTTTGATCGCAAGTTGCACAATATAAAATACCAATGTTCATAATTACATGCCTTCAGACTTTTTCGTTCCTTTTATAATTTCACTTTGATATTTCAACTATTTTGGACCGAATATCAATTTCTTTTCCCTATAGCTTTCTTTTAAATAGAACAATCAGGTGTCATTTCTTACGAAATCAGACCTTGCATGGTCAAAATTCAGATGTAACAATGAAGAAATCAGGACAAAAATTACCAAAGGCTCCCAGGAGCCTGTGATCGCTCACCTGGCTTAGAGTTGCCGAATCAAAGTTTATACCAACAAAAATTTAACAGATTGCTTGATAATTGTCTGCTTGTTTTTGAACATATTAATAGTACTCTAGTACTGGTTTCTGATAAAAAGTTAAAAATAAGATATTCCCGGAGGTTCCAATGTTTAACTAAGTTTCTTCATGGCAGCCATTTTGAATTTCCGATCGGCAAAAGATTCACCAATTAGAGGAGCAATTGAGGTCAACATTTAAGATAAACCACCTAACAAACAAATATATTATATATCATTCGAAAGGAAATTTAGAGCTCCATCCAATGTGACCGGTCGTCAAAGTGGAAAAAGGTCACAATTTTATAATTTGTGGTCAAATGTGAAATGCGAAAGTAATCGTTTTCGTATTTTTGAGACATGTTAAATATCTGCTAAAGGACCACCTGCCTAACATTTCTGCCATGTTTGGTTGAAATCTGTTTAGTGGTCTCAGAGAAGAATATGAAAATGTGAAAAGTAAACAGACGACGAAGTGATGACAAAAGCTCACATGGCCCTTTGAGCCAGGTGAGCTAACTAGACGACTTTTTGAATTTCACTTTTTGAATTTCCTATCGGCAAACGATTCACAACTTAAGTACAAGACCATCTAACAATCATTTCTGCTAAGTAACAATTATATCCACCTAGTAGTTTCTGACAAGAAGATGTTTGAAATTTAGACCAATCAGAACACATAATTGGCACTGGCGTTCATGTTGAATTTCTGATCGGCATTAAATCAAATCGGCAAATTTTACAAATATGGCAAAGGACCAGCTGCTTAACATTTCTGTCAAGTTGTGTTGAAATCTATTCAGTGGTTTCAGAGAAGAAAATAAAAATGTGAAATTCCCAAAGGGTCCAATGGTAAACTAAGTTTCGTCATGGCGGCCATTTCCGATCGCAAACGATTCACAAGGTAAGTACAGGACCATCTAATAATAATTTCTGCAAAGTAACAATCCAATCCACTATTTAGTTTCTGACAAGAAGATGTTTGTCATCTGGACCAATCAGAACACATTATTTGCCCTGGCGGCCATGTTGAATTTTGGATCGGCACCAATTTCACAAATCTGGCAAAGGACCACCTTCTTAACATTTATGCCAAGATGTGTTGATATCTGTTTAGTGGTTTCAGAGAAGAAGATGAAAATGTGAAATTCCCATATGGTCTAATGGTAAACTAAGTTTCGTCATGGCGGCCATTTCCGATCAGCAAACGATTCACAAGGTAAGTACGGGACCATCTAACAATCATTTCTGCAAAGTAAGAATCCAATCCACTATGTAGTTTCTGACAAGAAGATGTTTGACACTAGGAACAATCAGAACGCATAATTGGCCCTGGCGGCCATGTTAAATTTTGGATAAGCACCAATTTTAAAAAATCTGGAAAAAGCACTTCATCCTTTTGATGATGAGTCCCGGTATTCCGGGATCTGCCGCTTCAGACAGCCGACGATGAATCTCGGAATTCCGGGATTGCATATATAGTTTTTAGGTTACAATTTTTGGCGGGAAGAGAGATTTATCGATCTTTGGTTATTTTCCGGTTTGAAAGAATTAAGATGGCGGTTGCGTTTCTTCAAAACCGCGTGAAAAAAGGCGAAAAATTAAGGATTTTATGGGAATTATAAGTTGAGAAAGAAACATTTGAAAAGCTTTTTAAAGGATTCGAAGCGGAAAAACGATGATATTATCCGTAACGTCTGTATTTCGAGTGCAAAGCACTAAAATGGACATCAATTTGATGACTAAGAATTCATTTCAGTATTTTTTGGATGTTTTATTGGTAAGAATTTTGTCTTTTGGAAACTTTTATGGAAATTTTGCAAGTTTTTGAGTTTCAATGCCGAAATTATGATTTTCATGAAATTTCAAGGAAAACTGACAGAAAACAGTGAAAAATGTTACTCTGAGCAAAACACAATAAAATAAAAATAAATACGCAATAAATAACACTTCTGCAGCAATTTTATGAGTATTTACTGTCATGTTTAAACTGCACAAGCCATTGTCTCAGAGCTACTTTTGTCAAGGGAGGTATTCGGTGAAAGGGTTAACATTTCTGCAAAGTTGTGTTGAAATCTGTTCAGTGGTTTCAGAGAAGAATACGAAAATGTGAAATTCCCATAGGGTTCAATGGTAAACTAAGTTTAGTTATGCGGCCATTTTGAATATTCGACCGGCAAAGGATTCACAAATTAGGTACCAGACCATTTCTGCAAAGTAACAATTCAATCCACATTGTAGTTTCTGACAAGAAGATATTTAAAATTTGGACCAATCAGAAGACATAATTTGCCCTGGCGGCCATGTTGAGTGTCCGACCGGAACCAATTTCACAAATCTGGTAATAGACCACCTACCTAATATTTCTGCCAAGTCTGGTTGAAATCTATTGAGTGGTCTCAGAAAAGAAGATGAAAATGTAAAAAGTTAACAGACGACGAAGTGATGACAAAAGCTAACATGGCTCCTGAACAACTTAGCCATATTTTGTGAACTTTTTTTCAAACCTTCAATAAAATTTAAAACCAATTTTAGTATTCATCACAAGAAAAGAAAACAATAAATGTTTAATAAGTTTTGACTCAATAATGACGAAAATGTCTCTTTTGTTTGCAAACATTATCAGAAAACAGAAATTACACTCGCCTGTTACAAAAATCAAACGTTTTGAGGATTCGCTTTTTGTATATAGAAAATATGTGTTTGGAAGAAAGTGTTTTATTTTCCCTCTCTTACTCTAAAGAAAGTTACAAAGTTTGATCCTAAATTTTAACCCTTTAGGATTAACACCATTTTAAAAAACGCATTTTAAAGTGGATTATAAATAATGACGATAGTGACATAAAGGAGAAAAAACACCAATTCATTTCTTTAACATTTTCAACTAAAATCGATAATGTTGAAATTCGTCTGGCCCTTTTATCTTAACTTTAACTTGGCAAAGACCATATATACAGCGATTCGTACATCTC
>JAULBM010114145.1:0-30331 GCA_032357055.1 Geukensia granosissima | reverse complement strand
TTGCTAACTTGTTTCCTTCCTGAATATGCATGAAATATTTGCCACTGGACGTTAAACAACAATCAATCAATCAATCAGAATTTTAAAAAAGTAAACTACTTTTCTTTTTTTTTCTTAATGTTTGACGATATTAACGCGGATTAAGGTATCAAGGTGCGCTTTCCATTAACGGTTCGTACCGATTGTACCAGTTGAACCGGAAATGGAACACGAACCGCATTTCAGTGTAATTTAAGCATAATTGTATTTTAACCGACAAATGGAATCATAATGGCAGCGCTAAACAAGTCAAAACATAGACAAGAGGCTGAGATATTATTATGCTTTAACACGCACAATAGTCACTAAGGCCATAAATTTCACGAAACTCTTGACATGTTAATGTGTGTCTGCTTCAAATGACTTAAATCTTCGTAGACTTTTCCGAGTTTGTAACGGAAGGATATTAACATTCAGAATAAGGTATTGTTATACTAGTTTTACTTTAAGATTTCCTATTCATCAAATGTTAATATGTTTTCCAATTGAAATCCAAATGCAATTATGTTTTCTCTTACACTTTTTGAATATTATCATACTTCAAATAATGTGGAAAAAGAGGTTCATAACCTCACATATAGTCAGCAGTTACTTTAGAAAAAAAAAACGGCTTGCAAGATTTATTTGGTTTTCATTTTGGAAAAATCACTTCTATAAGACATTAGTCATTTGATTAACTTTGATACTATCATAAGAAACAACGTGAATGGATGGTATCATTCATTCACACCTAAAGTCACGTTTACGCATTTTCTTATGAACCTATGTCTAATTGTAATCAAACGAAAGCTCGAATAACCAAAAAATATATTGTGATGCACAAAAAAACTTGTTTAAAAAATAGGTTAAAGTACAACAACATCATCGTGATTTTTCTGTATGTTTGGCGTAAAGGTTGTTCCAGCTAAAAGGACTAAACGTAGTTTGTTGCTTTATTGTCAGTTTTTGCTCTTGCATGCAAAGTTGGTGAATACAAGACAAAGTAGCCACAGTTAAATCGTATTCAACACATCAGCTTAAACTTTTAAGACTCTAAAAGCCTTGTCAAATCATCTTAAATTGTCATAGGATTTCCTGAGAAAGTTTCTTTCATGTAAATAGATCACCCAGACTACAATATTCGGAATTGACATATTTCATTTTTCCTGCATTTAGTTAGAAAATTAGTATATTTTTTCTCTTTTCTTTTAATTAAAGATAATAATATATTTTCAGGAAACTTGCTTTGAAGCTTATTTGTGATGTAAATATATCATTCAGGGTAAAATTGTGACAATATTGTTTATATTTATTCAGTTGTTTGACAGCTAGTTAAACAATTAAATGTCCACAATGCTCTGCTCAATAGAAGGATAAAAAATTTCAGCTATATGTTTCCAGAATAAGGAAGTTCTAAGTATAGCACACGATTGTGCTATTGTATATTTATTCATGTCAACAATATGACATCAACATTGTCTTGTAAATAATTTATATTGGACTTATCTTGTTCAACTATAAGGTTAAAGACTGTAACTTCATTTGCTTTGTCAAGTCTTCAAATAAATTAATGAAACTTGATTTTATGCTCTTTATATGTAAATATATCACGGATCAATTTTGAAAGTAAACAGATAGTTGTACCTTTTTTGGCAGTTGAGTGTTGAGTAAAGAAAAAAGATTTTTTTTCAAATTTTCATGGATTTTACAAATCTTGCTCAGAAGCTTCTTTTTTAAGTGTTTCTCTCATGAAAGAGTTAAAAAAAACCACTTTATTTAAAATATTTTGACGTATAATAGGACTTTTTTGTAGTCCTGAAATGATTTTAGTATGGCGACGAAAACAAACTATTTTGATTTTTTTTTGGAATTGAGTATTTCCTAAACTTTGTTTGGATATCAGCTTTTCTGTTTTGTTCTAATAATACTGAAGAGGGGCAACTCCATGCAATGTACATATATACTTATACAACATCATACTTATTCATCATTGGTAAACTTTTATTTGAACCTACTTGATCGATGCTTCAGTTGTTGGACCTGTAGTCCCTGAGGGTATTCAGCAGCCCAGGCATCATACCTGTCTGACATGAAAGGACGAGGGTCTTTAAGGCTTATTTTTGGCCCAAGAATTTAGCTAAAAATGAAAATTGGCAAATATCTGTTATTTTATATTTTTGTATTAATACATGTATATAAAAAGAAAATCCAACAGAATTTTTAGTTGAATTAGTCTTACAATGGTCTCATGACACACTGAAAATGCTTTAAATGTGAAAATACTTATAAATTCATTAATTTGATGCAATATTTGATACTATTTTGTCGATTTTAATATAGATTGGACAAAGACATCACAGCCAAACTTTGAACAATTAACGATCTATCAAGTACAAATGTTTGATTAAAATTTAAAATATCTTTGTGATGTTTTTGTGCGATCATATCTATTTTCAAAAAAACACCTCTAAAAATTGAGTATTTTTTTTACCGAAAATGTAAAATTCTTGTCAAATTAGTCATGTATACCCTTTCATTGTGTCGAAATGACGAAAAGTATACAAGAAAAGTAACGAATTATTAAAAGACGATTATTAAACTGCATTTTCACAACAACTTATTGTGTAACAAAATCTTAATTTTGGGCCAAATATGGGACTTAACGTACCTACTCCTTTATCATACATGATTTTACAGAAATTTGATGCATTTATTTAAATTCTAAAGCACTGAAATTACATAAAGCCTTCAAAAGTATTGCACTAAGTAATTGTCCTTACAGTCGGATTTTGCTTGCTTTTTCGATTTGTTTGGATTTGAATACTTCTATTACTATGCTTTGTTCTCAGACTTATTTTCTTTTTGTTCTAATTCTCCTGATGAGAAGAACTTCTTAAAATGTATATATAGTATATATAAAATCACTATATTTTTTCAACATTGGTAAACTTGTATATCGTTGTTATTAATTACACCATAATAACAATTTTCTTTCTACGATTAAGTTAATACGAATTTTATTTCCAATTATCTTTGTAATCCTAGAATAGTATGTCTTTTACGTCATCACAAAAATTAAAATAGAAATTCCTGTACCGAAACAATATACATTTTGATATTTTCAGATATATTTTTTATAGCAAAATCTACTGTAATTAACTGATATCTGGTAAATATAATCAAGGGAATTGGATGTAATGTTACTCACATATCTGTTTCTTTTGATTCTTCTTTTCCAGATGAAAACACGCAGCAAAGAATCACTAACAAAACTTGGAGATGTTTTGTCAAAACTTAAGCCGTCGCATTTTCAAGATGCCGAATTAGCAGCCTACAAGGTGAATGCTTTTATTATGATTATATGGATACCTCTAGATATTTTATATGTTTATTTTGTTTCGTTTTTGTAAATTATATACGGAAATGTCATCAGATACATTTATTGATACTGTGTCATTTAGAAAGTTTACTTTGTGTTTCCTGACCAACGAACACAATGTTTACATGGTTCTCAGCACAATAGTAAAACAAAGATAAAAATTTTCTTCATTTTAAACTTTGGTACCATAGAAACGAAGTCAAAAGTATATCATGATATTGTACTATATTATGTTCATTCATGTTTACAATATGATATCAACAAAGTAACTTGAGACACATAAGAGTGTTTATCGAGCATCCATTTTAATTTGTAGAAATTATAATAATAGTAAATAATAGCTGTTATCATTTTAGTATTGTCTTCTTTTGTATCAACATTTACCATCTGCTCGATAATGTAAATTAAAACTAATTTTTGTCAATGTACTTTACATTTTTGTCCTACGTGCTGTCGATACTTCGTTTTTATAAAATCTTTGTCATATAAATATAAAAATAATAATTTATCGCTGTTATCTTTATAATATTATTTTAAGCCTTTGAATTTTGTCTTCTTTGGAATCAAAATTGACTCTTTGCTTAATGATTTACATCAAAACTAATTTAGTCAATTTATTTACATTTGTGTCGGTATTTTTTGTAATTTGCACATTACCTGGTTTTCTGTGGCTTTCAATGATATTTCGACACTTAAATCTGACGGATTTGTACAGGGATTTTATTTTGCAGGTTTCACATTTTAACAATAACAAATAGCGGATAAATACGAAATTATTTCGGTTTTGAACAGTAAATCCAAGTGCTTCCTTTCCTTTACAGATTGTTCATTGGACTGATCTGATTGCCCAAACAGAAAACAATACAAAACCGATTCAAATTTCCGAGACAGAACGAAAACGACGAGAAGCAATTTGGGAATTATTTACATGCGAATGTAACTTTCTCATCGACCATCTAATGGTTCTTAAACATGTAAGTATTGTTTGAATTTTCAGACTTTTTCACGATTTGTCACGAGGCTACATCCTAGGCGGCCTTTTGTAATGGTGAATGGCAATATTTCAAATATCTTTCGCAGAAAGTGCTACTTTTCTTTATATTTTTAATATTTGTTTTATTTTGCTCATTTAAGATAGTCCCTGGGGTAAATTTAGAAGAAAGAAGCCTTTTGTTTCACAGAAATGAGTTTGAAACTTAAGAATTATTATACATTGCACGCAAAAGTTCAAACAACCGTGTACAACATATATTACAAGTTTTTCGTTAACAAAACGTTTTTTAATTGAAAACATTTACGGACGCCTGGTATTACCATTGGATTTTCTTGTGATATACAGATGGTTATGGAAACTTTGGTTGTTATAAATGAAACAGAATCAGTTCATCTAAAAGGGCAAAGTAAACAGAGAATCTAACATTTCTAGCTGAAGCAACTGATAATCTTATTTTTTTACAATTGAGAAAGTGAAACATTTAATCCTGGCGAGAAATTTGAAGGTTTAAATATCTAGATTTTAGAAAATAGAACATTCATTTTTAACAATGTAAGATTCTGTTTTTCTTACTCTTCAGTAGACTGATTTTGCCAATCAAAATTAAAATTTTATCCTAAAAACCATCAGAATAGTTGCGTAATTACGTAGTCAATTAAAGTCCGCTAAAGTGTACGTGGTGTTGATAATCAGTGTCTGCAAAATAATAATCACTTTAAAAAAAACAATCGAATAAGTGAAAAGCGCATAACCATTAAAGAAAGAACAAGAACTTAAACATTACTAGACTTATCACAATCACAAAAACACAAAATCTTGAAAGTTATAATACATCTAGGTCCAATTTTTTGTTAGCTTTCACATAAACTTATCATATGCGACTTACCAATAACAGCGACATCTTGTTGCATAAGCGAGAATATCAAAATAATAAGTTAACATCGTCATGGGTAAAAAAGTACAAATTCACGTATTTAAGAAACATATGATTTATTAACATTTATTATTAATAGCAACAAAATTGTCATTATTGTTTTTTAGTGTTTTATGGAACCATTGAAAAATGTTCAAGTTGAAGGTCATCTGATGTATGCGGAACCAGAGGAAATATTTGGAAACCTTGATGAATTATGTTATGTAAGTATTGTTGATATATGGACGATAGAATTCATGATCTGATATATGTCGTCTAAAAGGCCATTGGCGCCTAGTAAATGGCTGAAATCAGTCGTGAAAGAAAGCATCTGAAATAAGACCTTAAATTTCCTATTGTATTACACACAAAATATTTGATATTTGATATCCAGAACGTCATCATTCGCAATGACTAAGGGCCTGTTCACACTACAAAAGTTGATCCGGATTAAGTCAGATAAATGTGGATTAAGTCACATTGCGTTTAGCCTAGTTTTGATTTAATCCGGATTTAGCTAATGAGGATCAAGTTAATCCGGATTGAACTGTAGTGGGAGCGCAAAATGTGGATTAAATCTGACGTCAAAATTGTTAACTTACTTAATTATGGTCTTTTGATTTCTTCGTTTCAATTTAAATCCAGATTAAGTTAAGCCACAAACCCAGGTTAAGTGTATACCGGCTTAAGTTGATCCGGATCAAGTTAACACCAGTTGTTAAAAAGCACGAAAAAAGAATAATTCTATAGATCTTATGCATAACTCTGCCTAGTTAATATTTGCCTAGTATAAGTATTTAGGATTGTAGAAAACAAACAAAGTACATTTTGTAAACGAATGCACATAAAGCAAGGGACAAATGAATATCGAAATTCAGAAGACATTTAAGACTGAATTATATTACACGTTTTATGTTGTTGCACGTTTTAGTCAGAACGTCATCACTAGCCGTGACTAAGTCAAGTTGGTAACTAAACTATAAAAAGAGGTGCAGTCGATTGTCTGAATTAAAAATTACATTTGTACCTTGCTTTCTGAAGTACTTTTGCCTAGATGTGGATTTATTCAAATATGGAATGGGACAGACGATATTCCTTCTAGAATGTGGAGAAAGGGTTTGCAACGACAGAAGATGTAGTGAAATCATAATGGCCATATGAAATCGCCATGTCGCACATAAAATTTTATAACTTGATTCGAAACTCCCGTGCCTGTTCCAAATATCAGGATTTTCTGAAGAGGGCATTACTACAACAAGGATAAATCAAATCAAGGTTGAAATCGTCCCCTCTAAAATTCTGTGGTCTCCATCATGAATTGGTTGATTCATATGTATCAGTGTAGCTCAACTAGTTGTGCCAGTATAACAAAAATAAGTTGATCTGTTCTCGGATTGACGTTAACCCGGATTAGAGTTTAAGGTATCCACGACTGTCGTTTCGCGGAAGACAGGAAATGCTTATCCTTTTGGAGCACCTGATCCCACTCCTTGTAAGTACAGGAGTTTGTGAATTCCTTTACCGATTTGACACGTTTTGAGACTGTCCCGAATTGGACATCATAGTTTGACACCGAGTTTGACACGGGGGACTTCACGACGGTCGCCGTGCGCACAATAAGGGATGCTTACCCCTTCGGAGCACCTGATCCCACTCCTGTTTTTTTAAAAGGGTTCGTGGAATTGAAACCTTTGTTCCTTTGTTTTCGTTTTATCTTTTAGTTCGTTTTAAATTTGTCTTGTCCTTTTGAACTATGCACTTTTAAACTCAAACATGGGTATTATACACTGGACTTCATAACTCTGTAAATAGATTGTTACTGCCAACACAGCTCATTCTGGAACTTGCCTTTGATATTATAATTAGATATAGATGCGTTACCTTTTGTCAAAAATGTATCTAGTTATGACAGTCAGTTATGTCGTCATCTAACGTGCATATTAATGTCTACTTCCTTCAGAGATTTTTTACTATGGTGAAAAAGGATTGAATGAGGAAATATTTATAGTATTTTTTGGTGTTTTAAAAATCAAATTGTCTTAATTAAGATTGTAATAATTAAATATGGTGTTAAACTGTGTCTTTTATTGATCTAGTCATAAAATAACAAAACATTTGTAATTGTGACATGAACGCGACTATTAATAGCCAATTTAAGAAAAAACACCAAAGAGAGTTATCCCCCTTTTCCATTCAAAAATTCCATTGACAAATAAAAATTAGAAAAACTTTCGAAATAATATGCACAACTATTCATAATTTGTTAACGAATAAGTAAGACTGATATTTTTATTAAGCATGGGTCAATCTTAAACAGCTTCAACTATGAAAAATTTGAAAAAACGATAAGACAGTCATCATTTGCTCACAAATTCTTCCAAAAGGCTTAGATTTTTAGTATATAAGAAACATAAACTAATGTTCTTGAACAGAGAGAGAGAGAGAGAGAGCTGAAAAATAAAAATAATGATTATATCTTACAACTTGTCCAAGTTTGAATCCGACCTCTCGATATCAGCATGCTACATGGTTTTCAGAATCATGGATGTCATTCTGTCAAGTATTCTTTATGAAGGTCTAGGAGCAAACATCAGATATCAAAAAGAAATAACTGATTATCAATGCAACTTTTTCGCCAGTCTAACTTTTTTTCCAAAAAACCCCAAAAAAAACACGTAACTGTTTAATGACAAAACTGTGTCTAATTATAATTCATATTTCAATAAAATACAAGATTTCACTCAACTTTTGGAAAGTTTTTGCATTCAAATCAATAAAATTAATTTAAAGTACCATAAAAATTTCTACAAGGTATCGTTGCTTGATCTTAAGCAAGATATGTTCAAAGATTACAAAGATTAATATTACCTGAAAAACTCTTAAGACATTCCAACGTCATGCTTATCAAATATATAACGACGTCAGCAGAGAAATTTTCGGAACGTTCTACCAAATGTTGCTCAACTTGTTCTACGTCACCTTGAAAACCAGCGAGCTCAAAATACATAATGTTATTAATTCTATCATTTCAATGGTTCAGCTATGGTTTGATTTTCAGGAACATAAATGTTTGAAATGATTCAGGATTATTGGGATGCTTAAAAGTTTAAATTACGGATTGTTAAAGTGGGCATTGTACATCCTTAATTCAAATTCTGTTTCTTTTTAGACAAGTTATACATTTTGTAAAGATCTGATCTCAGTTTTATTGCGGAATTTGACAACAGACACTATCTGGAGTACGGCAAGCCTCGTTGAAGCGTTAGAAAGGGTATGTAGAAACATTCATGCAGACGTTCAATAGGTAACACTGGGTAAGAGACAATCCTGAATATGGTAAGCCTTCTTAAAACTTAGGAAAAGGAACGCTAATAACATCCAGTATGCAGCTTGTTGAAGTGTTTGAAAGTGAAAGTGAACAAAATCTAGTTTACGAATAGCCTTGTTGAAACCTAAGAGTGTGTAGGTAGATGCAATCTAGTGAATAGCTAGACTTGTTAAAGGGGATAAGATGAGACACAGTCTAGTGTATAGCAAATCTTGAACAGGCAAGCGTTTGAAAAAAGTGTAGATTGAAACAACATTTTGAAATAACGAATAGTTTTGTTGAACAGTCCGATATTTAAGGTTGGATACATTTGGTGTTGGGCTCGCCTTATTGAAGAGTGAAAGAGAGTAGAAAGACACAATCATATGTACGACAAGCCTTGCTGAGGCGTAATGATGGTAGGTAGTTGCACTATCTTGTAGGACTTTGTCTTGTTAAAGCGTAAGAAATGTTGGGTAGATGTCATTTGATGTAAGTTTTCCTTGTTGAAAAGGTAGAATTTGTACATTTATACAATCTAGCGTACTGCTATCCTTGTTGAACCGTCAGATAGTTACGCTGATAAAATCTGATGAGCGGATTACTTTGATGACACGTTAAAGTACGTGTAGGTAGTCAGAATCGAACCTACGGCTATTATTGTTGCAGAAGTGAAGATGTAGGGTAGTTAACATTTACATATGTCAAGCTTCATTACTGCAGACATTATGGTGATTAGAAGAAATCTGCTTATGAATGCGCTAGAGAGCGTGTGAAGATACTTTCTGAGATGAGGCTAGCAATGTTGACACAATTTTGGTAGAGTACAAGAGAAAATGGTTGGAATTTGCAGTAGACTTGCAAAACCTTTCTATTTTTCATAAAATATACTGAGTAAAAAAAGTTTAGCAACATTTTTTTAAATTATTTTTTCAGCAAGTTTTTTTAATAACTTAAACAAAGATTTAAATTAAGAATGTATTAATCATAGACAAGACCTTTAAATCTTACAAGATAAATTTTCACCCGAGTGATTTCGGGAGCTTATTTTATGCACGTGCAGATACGGTCGATTTGTAATCGTTTACCTGTTTCGCCTGATTACAAATGCATTTTGATGCCCGATTTGTTTAGAGAAGAGATCATAACTAAAGAAAATTCATTTTTTGCGGTTAAACAAGGTATGGGACACCGAAGAGGAACGTCAGAAAATGACCGTCATCGCGCTATCGGTATGTTGGAAGGTGGAATGAGCGTAAATGCCGTTGCAATATCTTTTGTGGTCCACCGCAGCACCATTTGGAGACTTTCCGAACGTCACAGGGCAACCGGCTCAGATTTGGATAGGCCACGATCTGGACGACCGAAAGCACTAACTGCCCGAGAAGACCGTTATGTAAGGCTCACGTCTAGACGTGATCGTTTCCTTTCAGACTCACTGATAAGCTTAGAACAAAGTTGGAGTCCGAGTTTCAGCTCAAACAGTGCGCAATCGTTTGAAAAGTAGCGACTTGCGAGCAAGGCGACCACACAAAGGACAGGAACTTTCAGCTGTTCACAAGAGACTCAGTTTAGCATGGGCTACGCAGCATATGCGTCGCAACTGGAGAACAATTCTGTTTAGTGACGAATCACGATTTACACTAAAGTTTTCGGACGGTCGCTTACGTGTTTGGAGACTTCCGAGTGAACGTTTTTCTGATGGATCAGTGATGCAAGTTGATCGATTTGGAGGCAGTAGTTTAATGGTGTGGGGAGGAATTCATCTCCGGGGAAAGACAAATTTGGTGATGGTACGGCAAAACATGAATGCACAGCGTTATTGTGATGACATTTTACGTCCTATTGTGATCCCATTTATGAACAGACACAACGGGTTCCTTTTCCAGCAGGACAATGCAAGGCCACACACTGCCCAACTTACCGCAATTTTTTTTTGCAGACTAATAATGTGAACACTATACCTTGGCCAAGTCGCTCACCCGATCTTGCTCCGATTGAGCATGTTCTGAAGAATTCGAAGGAACCACCAACCGTTCAACAATGTGAGAGAACTTGAAAACGCCCTTGTTCAGCAATGGAATGCTATTCCACTACGAGCTATCCAGAAAATCATTAGAGGCATGCACAAACGATGCAGGGCAGTTGTTAATGCCAACGGAACGTGGACCCGGTACTAACGATTGGGGTTATTGACGAATTGGTAATGTGTCACCTTTAGCATGCCATATGACCGGATGCTGCTGAAACTGAGATTTGTTGTGCGATTACATTGTTCAGACTGCTTTATTTTCTGTTATACCAAACAATTAATTTTTTACGTTTACCTTTAACTATATTTTTTTAAATATAAAATTGAAAAAAGTGATGCTAAACTTTTTTTACTCAGTATATTTTATTCTACAAAATGTGAAAAGTTGTTTTTTTACATATGAGATAATGAAGTAGTAAAAATAATTTTGACAAAATGTTTACTAACCTGGGGAAAAGGGTTTCTAACATTCAACCTTTTGATTCCATATATTATATTGATTTGGGGTCGTTTCGAAAAAATTAAACATAATGTTGTCTTTATATTAATGAAGCTATTAGTATTCAAAAAGAAAGAAATAAACTACAAATATTCAAATCGTTTGCATCTCTATTGCAGACGTATGTCTCCAATTTATCCGTTAACAGATATATTCTGGTAACACATCCAACTTGTTCATTACTTTCATATCAAGAAGAACGCAATCTTTATATTTCTCTTATATAAATACGTCCAGGTTAAATATTCCATATTTTAGTCACCAACTTCTGAGTAAAAATGCAGTTTTACTATCTACTTGTATGAATTAAAGAAATCATATCCTATGATAATCATGACTAGGTCATTAATTTTATTTTTAGTTTTCACAAATTTCTAATGAAGGAGGAGTGTTCCATACAAATTGTGTCAACTATTCTAAAACAGCAAATGCGCTGGAAAGACTCCGAAAGAACGACGATTTCTGTGAATTCGAAAAGGTATCGTAGAAAATTTTAAATGTTTCTATTTAATTTCAATTTTCTTCATTAAATGCACACAAGGACAAAAGACCTAAATTTAATGTTATTGTTAAAGGAATACAACAGAAAAACCAAAGGAATAAAACAAATTTCGATGACAAAAACTTGAAAATGTAGTTTTTAATCTGGCCATCGTCAAATGTTTTATGTCATATCAACTGATACTTTTACTTAATTTGTGAGTTCAAATTCCATTATAATTAATTTTACAAATTTATTTTGGTTTTACTTTAATTTTACCACATTGTAACGAGAGCAATAGATCCTTTTTGCAAGACCGCAAACAATTGTGGTCACATTATGGTATGACCCTGTCGTCGTCGTCGGCGTTAGCGTCAGTAGGCAGGTTGGTTTCTACACCATAAATTTTGTATATCAACCCTTTTAATATTTTCGGACATTGCGATTTCGTACTAAGTGAAGGTTGTATTGATTTTTGGCGATCTAGACCCATCCGTTTTTGGGGAGGGTCAAAAGGGATTTTTCTGATATTTTAATGCAAGATGTCGTTTTCTTGTTTGTTTTAAATGGGTTTGTTTTTTTATTTGTATTCCCCAGAGCAAAGCCAACCTAGCAAAACATGGCGTCATGAACTGTCTCTTACCGTTATCGAGATAAACGGGGTACAAAAATTGTCACTTCCTAATTTAATACAAAAATTATTTCTCATACGAGTTTGATGGGTTTTTTTTCAAAAGATTCCTTATGAAAATGCAACAAAAGTTACACCAAACATTTTTGTAGAAGGCCGGTTTTTTTTGTCTCGCCTGTGACGAAGTCACGAAAGCGAGACATAGGTGTTACTTTCCGGTGGCTCTATATCTCTGAAAGTATTAATGATAGGATGACCAAAGTTAGTGTCCTTATAGTTCGTGATATGAAATTATCGACCAACCACATGACCTTGGTCCTTGACCTACTTTGCATGGTTCAGTGACTCTTAAATCTCCAGCGTTAAGTTTTCATGCTTAGATCAGTTTCTCAGTAACTATAAATGATAGGTCTGCTTATACATTTTTAAGGGTACATGTCAGTCTGCAAGATGTCTTTTATCATTGAACTCATTTTCACGGTCCATTGACTAGGGTCAAGTTTTCATGCTTAGGTCTATTTCTCATTTACTATCAGTGGTAGGTGAAAAATATTATGTGTGCTTATTGATTATTAGGAGTAAAAGTCAGTCTGCCACATGATTTTTGTCCTTGACCTCATTTTCACGGTCCACTGACTAGGGACATGTTTTCATGCTTAGGTTTATTTCTTATTTACTGTAAGTGGTACGTCAACAAAATTGGGTATGCTTATTGATTATTTATTAGGAGTACATGTCAGCCTGTCCCATGTCTTTTGTCCTTGACCTCATTTTCACGGTCCACTGACTAGGGACATGTTTTCATGCTTAGGTTTATTTCTCTTTTACTGTCAGTTGTACGTCAACAAAATTTGGTGTGCTTATTGATTATTTATTAGGAGTACATGTCAGCCTGTCCCATGTCTTTTGTCCTTGACCTCATTTTCACGGTCCACTGACTAGGGACATATTTTTGTCTTATTTACTATAAGTGGTAGGTCAACAATATTGGGTGTGCTTATTGATTATTAGGAGTTCATGTCAGTCTGCCACATGTCTTTTTTCCTTGACCTCAATTTCATTGTCAATTGACTAAGGTTAAGTTTTAATGCTTTGGTCTATTTCTGACTTACAATAGGTGATAGATCAACAATGTTTGGAGTGCTTATTGATTTTTAGAGTTCATGCATGTCTGCCACATGTCTTTTGTCATTGACCTCAATTTCACGGTCCTTTGACTAGGGTCAAGTTTCTTACTTCGGTCTATATCTCATTAACTATAAGTGGTGGTTCAACAATATTGGGTGTGCTTATTGATTATTAAAAGTATATGTCAGTCTACCTCATGTCTTTTCTTCTTAACCTCATTTTCACGTTCCATTGACTTGGGTAAAGTTTTCATGCTTACGTATTTCGCATTTACTATAAGTGGCAGGTCAACAAACTTGGGTGTGCTTACTTCAAGTTTTATGCTTAAATCTGATTCTTAGTAACTGTAAGTGGTAGGTCAACAGTATTGTTTGTGCTTATTGGTTGTTAGGAATACATGACAGTCTGTCATGTATCTTATGTCATTGACCTCATTTTCATGGTTCATCGACTTTAGTCAAGTTTCACAACTGATCAACAATAAATTACCTTCTTTATCAAGTTTTTAGTTCTGACTATTGATTTGTTTTATTTGAATGTCCTGGTGGTATTACTTGCTGAATATTTAGATTAAAAAATTATTGTGTCAAGACATTTATAGGGTCAAAACTGCATATACAGGCGAGACTTTTTTGTGTCCACACTTGTTATATAAAAGGTGTCAAAACGTTAAAAATGTGATTTTGCAAGAGATTAGAAATATTTATTTTTCATACGATTTTGATGGTTTTTTCGCATTTGATTCCTCTCAATATGAGCTTTCAAAGTACGCAGCATATTTTTTCTACCTATTACCGTTGTCGAGCTAAAAAGTGTGGAAAAATTAATTTCGTGTAATGCGGAAAAAATATTTTTCACCCAATTCTTATGGGATGTTTTCTCACGAAAACATTTAAACAAAAGTCACTCCAAGCATTTTTTGCAGCAATTACTTTTTTATATAAAAGGGGTCAAAATGTTAAAAATGCGATATTTCAGGAGATTAGATATTTTTGTTTGTCATCCGATTCTGGTGTGGTTTTTGGCGTTTAATTCCCCGCAATGGAACTTTCAGTTGTATGGCAACAGATTTTCTCTATCACTGTGAAAGTAATAAAATATAGGGTAAATGTCAGAGAGACTTCAATCCAACCACGAGAAATACAGAAGAATTTTCTTACCGATTTCGAGCTAAAATTAAATTTCTTATAATGTGGAAAAATCAGATATTGATAGGGTTTTTTTCTTAATGATTCCTGTAAGAACAATGCATCAAAAATATTGTCACTTTTGTGTCGCCTTCTTTTAGCAGTGCGACTTATAGGGATCACTCTGTTGTCTACTACTATCAAATGACTTTTTACAGATTCTTTATTATGCCGTGTAGTGTTGCATCTCCTATTTTATATTTCCAGAAATTCAATGTTGTCAGTTTTTACTGCAATTTTGACTTGCAATATGCGGAATAAGAGGGGGCAAGAATTTCCTATCAGCTACTCCTTCTAAATCATTCAACAGAAATTAACTAATCTTTTACAGAATCCTTATCAATAAAGATAGTACTGCACCTCCTATTTTATATACAAGAAAATCAATATTTAAAATTTGGATGCAATTTTGATTTGTAAAAAAGCAGTGACTAAAGGGGGATCATATCTAATCTACTACTCCTCCTTAATCACTAAATAGATATTAAATAAACTCTCACAGTTGTTTCTTTATCAATAGCTCTAGCATTGCACCGCTTTTATTATTTCCCAGGAATTCAATGCTGTAAATTTTAAATTTAAATATCACCTTCAATATATTACAAATTGTGGTGGGCTACCGTTTCTGTTTTCCTTATACTCCTCCTTAAGCTGTCAACAGTAAATTAACAACTTATGTATAACTAGGTTCGATATGACTATTTCACTACATAGTTTTAGATATAAGATATACCATTTTGTATGTTAGGATGTAGTAGATACTACCAATTTTAACTTGTCACCTTTAAAGTTTGACTTATTAGGCAAATAGAAAGCAGGCTACACATGTATTCCCATGAAGACTTAATACTAAGTCCAGTGTAGAATACCTATGCGAGAGACAAAAAACGCAACGTCCAAAGAGACAAGACAAATTTGGAACAGACTTGAAAATATAAGGAACAAAGGCTTGGGATCCACAAACTCATTTACAAAACAGGAGTGGGATCAGGTCCACACTTACCCAGAGGTTCATTTGACCACTTTTACATGTCGACGTGCGGCGGTCGTATCATGCTGCGCTTGTGAAACACCTCAGTTTCAAATTATTATCCAATTTCAGTGGTGTGAACAGGATCCACGATGTAACCGTTTACAGCTGAACGACTTGTTGGTTGCTCCTTTGCAGCATACAACAAAATTACCATTACTTCTAGCACCAATAAGGAAATACACAACAGTCGAAGCTGAACGAAATCTTCTCACGGAAGCAATAGGGAAGCTGGAGGAATCGTTGCGTAAGTAAATTTTTGATTAATAATTTTAACTCTTTCCTGCTTTCATTATATAATGAAATAGAATTATTGTCCTTGTTCTGTCAAAGGAAATCTATATAAAGCGTTACATTAAGGGGAGCGAGAAAAATCTTATGTGTCAACCAAAAATTATTAACTATGCAGGCCCCACCAAAATCGGTGGGGGTATTAGTTTATTCGGATGTATAAGAAGTTCCTTATTTCTAAAACACCTGCTGCATTCTTTCCAATCCGATAACAGGTATTTCAGGATGAGGAGCAATAAATACTATTGCATTAAGCTTAAACTTACAACCAAGGGCCTAGGTGGCTTAGTGTCTAGGTAGTTGATTTTAACTCAACTGTACATATCAGTATAGACTATCACCTGTATGGCGCGAGTTCGCGCCTGAGTTTGTACCATACTAAAACGGGTTTTGTAAATCGCTTCGGACGTGATAAGGTTTGTTAGTTACCTGCCAAAGTTCGGTGGTTCTCAGGCTTCTTCCACAAGTAAAGCTGAACGCCGCGGTATGAATGAAATATGGCTGAAAGAGGTGTTAAGCCCTAATCAAACAAACAAGCAACTCCTACGCGAATAAAGAAAACAGATTGTTTAAATGTTAAACTAACACTCTACAGAGAAATATTCGTCTTCTTCTGGGAAAAGGACATTCCATATTAGCAAACAAGTTTGTTGTGTAAATATTTTGGAATGATGACTTAACCAGGGGAATCTCTGCTTTATCAGTTTCATTGTGTAACGATTGAGCAATGTTGAAAAATTTGATGCAAGCTCTAATGCTAATGAACAGGAAAATGACTCCAATAAAGTTCTAATTACAATCATATTTTAGATCATTGAGATGCACTAAGAAGTATCTGCTCTGTCATTAAATTTTAGCTCATTTTGTTTAAAGGGTGTAAGGGTTATAACTGGTTCGAGGACTGTTCACTGCGAAAACGTCACCTGCGAAACGGGGGATGAAATTAAAATTTTGGGCTAATTTTTGCCTTTCTTTCTGCAATATATCTTGAAGGAAGCCTTCACAAACAAACAAAAAAAGGTCGATGAGGTGAGAAGCACAATAAGTGCAATAGAAATATGAATAGTCTAGTAGGAAAACTACTCGAGCTGTTTTCCTTTGCAAAGTTCGATTGTTAATACTGGAATTAAGTAACTGGCTTTAACTATATGTGTATTTGTCTTTTGTTATAGTAATCTCTTTCAGGAGTATACATACATTTGTAAAAATGAAATCCTGAAATTTGTTTCCTGAAAACGTTTTAGTTTAGTTTATGTTGTAATTGAGGTTTGATGGAAATCAATATAGGACTGTTCATACTATTGAAATAAATGATACTCGTAAGGGCTCATTTATACTTCGCCGTGCGATCGTCGCGCGATTTCTGGCGAGTGTCGCCTACCGCACGATGTCGCACGATTTTCGTTGACGAAAGTTGCGCGACGATCGCTTTGGAGTATAAATGAGCCCTAACTTGTGTTCTAACATTGTCAAATTCATTTATCTATGACGTTATAAAAACTGTATTTGTTTGTGGTATGATTTAATATTGCAAGAACTCGTTTTAGAGTCATTTTATATTAAAATTGTGTTTATGTTGTAGTACAGAAACCGTATGAGGTCATTGGTAAAAAATATATCATTTCTGTGTTTTTGGCGAAGTTGTTGAAGACCTTCGTAAATTTCGCAATTACCTAGTTACTTAACTCAAAAAAGATGATAGTTTCCAAGGCATTAACCTCATATAAAATATTTATCTATAATGTGGTTTCGTTGTGACATTTGTCTTGCTTTCTTCTGAATTATCAATGGCTTTGTCATTATTGTTTTTATTCTATGAATAATGATACTATAACTATATACTATGGTTTTTCCGTTAATTGTTCATCTGATATATATCAGACTGATGAGATAGAAATAGATGAAAACATTCATGTGTCAAATCAAATGTCTAGGACTCGCTGACCATTTCCGCAAATGAATCACTGATATTGGAAGACAATATAACATGTATCATTTAATTATTCGCTATGTTGCATGTGGTGGTCAGACACGAGCACGGTGTTCTCTGGAGACGTCTAGGTGATATATTTGTATATAGGAAGCAACAACACAGTCTGTGTTTCATTACTGTTGATAATATGATATCTGAATTATACAGCTTTATGTTGAAGTAGTGGGAATTCAAAATAAAGGTAATCATGTAACAACTGAAACTATAGAAAACAGAACTGGAATTTTGAAGCGTCAGAACAAAGTATAATTCCTATCTAATTTCCTTAAAACGGTTCTTATTCTTACTGATATTCCTCTGTTTAATAATTTAACGATTGTCAATCATTTAGATTGTAATGTGATCCTTTATTAAAACCGATTCGTCTCTATGGTGAATATTTGTAATCCGTAAATACTTGTACATGTTATGAACTTTAGCCATCATGTATCAATTTGTTTCATTGTCAGTTTAGATAAACTTTTGATATGGGAATACTAATCAAACATTCATTCATCATATTCCAGATCTACTTGATGAAAAGGTCAGACTAGAGAGAAATAATCAAAGGATACAGGAGATACAAGAACATCTCATCTGGCCATCTATTACAGATATTGACCAAAAAGCCTACATTCCAGAGGTATGATCATTATCCAAATTACCATTTATGAGCAATTTCTTATATTCTCCTTCACTTCGTTCAAACGAATATAAAACATTTCTAGTTTCATAATTAATAAAACAAATACCATAATAAGGACTGAGATGGCACACCAACTAGTTTTATTTGAATAAAAACAATTTTGCGCAAAATTGCATCTATCTGAAAAATGACATTATCTACGAATTAAAAAACAATTTATTACAAAACAATAATAACATAGTGAAAATTTCAAATATAAAAAATCCCGTCGAACTGGTATGGTGTGAACTGAACTCGATGAATGATCAATGAAAAAAACAGAAGAACGAACTTAAATAGTCGAACAGACCGAACAATAAACAAGCGGAAATAACTAGCTCGCTAATAACCTAAAACGTAATTCCAAAAAGACATACATTTAACGTAAAGAACAAATTTTTATCGTTTTCAATGTGTCGCAAAATTTCCTTTTTAAGCCTACCTTTTACACCAAGGATTTTGGAGGGTAATTTGAGATCCCAGTGGTAAAGGGGAATCTCCATTTAAGAGGTATAAGGTAACAGTGCGATTTAACAGTGTGTTTTAATTTTTTCTACGAAACTAATTAAGGTGTACCCACGGACAAAGTACATGTAGAGCAATTTCAGGTAGTATTTGTGGGATCAATAAAGACTGACTACTTCGTTATGTATTCGCTCCTGTGTTTTTGCTGTTTTTAAAACATGAATGCAGTTGTAAAATCTAAAAACTATTTATCTATTGAAATGTTTTTTTGCAATTTATGACAGGGGGATATTACACTGATTCGGCGTGGTTTATTTTACATCAGAGTTTCCAGGCTTTGAAAAAGTCATTTTATTGCAATTTGACGACGGTTACGTGGGAACAGAGTTGTATATCTATATGATCTACGGTTAAAGACTCCTGCGTTTATAATAATAATGATTAGCCGTCTAACTTACTGGTTTCTTATTATACAGATCAGAAAAATAAGTTTTGTTTCCAAGCATAAATGAAAACAATCACTTTTTGACGAAAATTTCGTTCAATAGAGGGTATAAAGGTCGCTACCAAAACTAACCCAATGATAACATTTAGGTGCCAAATTATATTAATCATTCAAATACATCATACGCAATCCGTTTTTTGTCCATTGTACGTGCTAAATAGCTACATTAAATTCAATAATCTTCTCGCTTTCTTGGACAAAATTCGATAAGCCTTCAATCACCATACATTCATCAAGTCTTACATTGACAGATAAAATTTATTTACATACATTGTTCAGTAGACAATAAATTAGGTTAAGGTTGACTTATATGATAGGTCCCTTGGTATCTCAGAGTGCAGATCGGCGGAATGAAGATGTTTTGTGTATTTAGTTAACTTGAACTTTTTCCACTTCAATAATATTGAAGTCGTTCTTGGTGGGCAGTTATATTTTTGGAAAGCACTGATGGTTCCTACAGAAGCATCGATCTGGGGCAAGGAATGAGGAACTCATTGCATGATTTGAGGGCCTACAAGACCCGATTTTGGGTATAATGTTTTAATCATCTGCCTGGCCACATAGACTGACGATTTGCATTCATACTTCTAATTTAAATTTTATAGCAATCTAATAGACACGTTCAACACAGGAAGTGGAATTACGCCCCATATTTATCTTTTTTGTATAGAAGGTTCAGGTTTACATTTATTACAATTAAAATCTAAACAAGTCTGACTTTGTGCTAAGTATGTAATCTTTTGATAATTTGATAGGTGGTTTAAGTGAATTCTCGATTCGTGAACTCAGCCACCTTACTAACAGTCTGAACAAAGCCAGAGAAAGATCTTTATCTTCATGCGTATATTGACTTTGGTTAGAAGTTAAAATTGAGACTTTAATTTTGAAGAAAATCTAAAGACTGATCAGGAAATTATAAGTTTAAGTTGCTTTTCTACCGTAAACAGTTTAACTGATTATCGGTTCCAGGTTTGCTTTCATTAATTTTTACCAAATGTGTTTGCCTAATTTTAACGCCACCTATTAAACCGATGGATCTACCTTGCGTAAGTCAGTCCGATCAAAACCCGTCTTCCTTATCTAAAATTGATGATGAACCCAGCGCATTCGGAATTTTTAATATCCACTTCGACACAAGTTTTGTTTTTATATAGCGAATTTGTCTCAAGCAAGTATCTGTCTATAGTTTGTTTTTGTTACTTCCCTTTTAACATATGAAAATATATTATTGATATATTGCTTGCATTTTATTTTCAAGATATTCACCAGAAAGACATTGATTAATCAATGTAATGTGTCGTCCATATATTTATAGATTATGCGGAAGTGTAAGCAAAAGGCCAATTATTAAAAATAATAATCTCTCATTTTAACTGCATGTGTATTAAAATGTCCAACTGACATGACAAACGACAGTTTAAGTTTCCGTTGAACCGGTAATCAAATATATATATCAGGGAGCAAAGGGAAGCCATAAACCATCGCTTAAACAAAAATCATGGCAACACAAGCTGAACAAAAAGCCCAAGTAAAAAAAAGTACAGACAAATGCACACACAGCAAACCATCGTATCGACAATACATGTAAAATAAGCTTTAAAGATCCAGCCCAATTTCAGGAAACAATGTCTAAAATGTAGAGCATTTATTTCTTAAGCTGTATGAGTGCACGCTTATTTAGCATTTGTTTTATGACATGACAATCAAGTTTCTATCAACAAAAACCATACTGTGAGCAAAACTCATAAAAGATACCCCTTACAATAAATTTATAAATTTATAAACTACAGAACTTATAGAATAGGTTGCAATTACATTAAAGTTTTTGTGTATCGACGCCTTTCTAGCTATTCTATTTACGACTTCATATTTTCTTCAGTTTCTGAAACAGTGTTTAACTGTTCAGCCGTCTGCAAATTTGTTGTCCGCACCAGACCGACAGCTTATACATGAAGGGCCATTACTTTTAATTCGTAAGTATGGTTTCTTTCATGCAATATATATATTAAGTCGTGTCGAATTACTGTAATCTGTGGTATTTTATAGCTCTCTTTTAAATATTTGCATATTACTCATTCAGAACACTGCTTTACTGATTTTTTCAGTTTTTAAAAATGAAGTGTAAAAGTACAGATTTGAATACGTTTGAGAGATTACCAAAAATCATAATATAACAACAAACAAAATAATGGAGTTGCGTATATATTTTTAAGTGGTTAGAAATAAAATTTGTTGTTGGCCATGGTCTTGTATGTCTTCCGACTTAACGATTTCTGCCTGCTCTTTGGTATCTTCGAATTCCTTTTAGAAGGCAATGTTACGTATTATTTGATTATTGTTGGAAAAACGACAATAAATTTAACGGATTCTTCTTGCAAATAAATTTTCTTTAGTCAACATAGCTGACTTCTTATAGACATTAATATTCATGATTAAAAATACCCGAAATTTTTCAATTAAACTTTTACAATGAAATGTTGGTTTTATTGTTTTCAGAATCAACGAAAACTTTAGACGTCCAGTTGTTCCTGTTCGATGACAACCTCATTATAACAAAAATAAAAAAATCTACAAAAAAGGTAAATGTTTAATGAGGTGTCTGAAAACCATATAATTTCCCTTGAACATAATCTCTATCTTTATTATGATGATTATGATGCTTTATCAATATTTCGGTTGAATGACACAGTACAGTGCTGCCTTTTTAAAAAGAGTCTTACACGGTTTGTTAAGAACACGACTATGGTTTCATAGAAGTTTTTTGTTTTTAAATGGTTATCTTTATTAGGAATAAGATTTGAAGTTTCTATTTCGAGCTGCACCTGTAATATGAGGTATCTATATCTCACATTTTATATCGATCGGTATCCATGGCTTCTGCATCATATCAGTATTTTATCCATGGTGTTACCGCTACAGAAGCTACTTAACCAATGATTTTAGTGGCAAACTTAAGTCAACGCTTTAGATTTTGTGTGTTGATTGATATGATATGTCCATTCCAAACAGTACAACGGATATCTTCCCACTGTCTAAACATCAGTTCTTTCCAAAACCGCTTTCAACTACCACCACTTACTACAATGAACATTTGTACCAAGTAACACGATGAATGCTACTAGTGAAGCAGGAACTGCTTACCCTTCTAGAGAATATTGGCTAGCTGTTTTTGTGTTGCTCAAGCTTTAATTTTCTACATGTTTGTGGGCTGTTGTTTGACTTCCGTTTCTGTTTTTTCATGGTCCTGATTGATTGTCCTCTGACTTGTGCATTATAAGTCAAATATAGAGGTAATATATAGTATCTTAAAACTGGGACTTGCACTGAAACTCTCTATGATTTTAAGCAACAACGATTAGCAAAACTAATAACCAAGGTATAGTCAAAACAAAAAATATATAATACATAAATAACACAAATTGTTTTTACTTTGATAATATATAAAAGTCATACTAATTATATGTATCATGTCGAAAGTCCACAGTAGAATGCTGTACCTAATGAGAGATCCATGACTAAACAAGGGAAAAATCATACGGACATAACAGACACAAACAGAATGACTTGGCGAACTTTTTCATAGAATAGTAGTATGGAGCGGTAATCTTGAAGGGCTAGTTTCCCCGGCCGGTCTCGCGCGAAGTACTCGTCTTGACATTCTAAATATCGAAATCGTAATCAAATATTGATGTCCTCGTAAAACACATAAAAATAAAACATAGGCATCAGTATAAAGGGCAACAAGAGGAGACTAAAGTGTCAAACGACCAAACTCGAGACCAGATAATGAAAATACACAACGGAAAACACAGCAGAGGATGAACTTGGACAACGAGGTCGCCAAATTATATCAGCAGTGAACTCAGGTTGACTGGAAATGTTATACGTTCTTTTTTCAAGACCTTTGTCGTGTTGATTATTGACAAATCCAGCTTATGTTACTTTTTGGGTAAATGTAAAATATTATTGCCGGGTAAAAAATGAATATATTTTCTGTCAACTCTTATAGAAAATGTCCAATGCTGACGATTACCCTACTGATCATACATATTATGAAGTATACCAACAACCAATAGCTCTTGATAGATTCAGTATGCATGATGTTGGGTCCACGGAAGCCGCAGGTAAAGTAAAGTTTTGATATTTACCGTAAGCTTTTCTTCATGATCACGAAGAAGAATATGCAATTTATTTTTTAAGAATATTTATGATGAAAATGAAAAGATATGGGGTAAATGTCAGAGAGACTTCTCTCCAACTACGAGAAAAACAGAGTCATTTGCAAATTTAGAGGTCTCCACAAGACCTTCAACAAAGGTGGAATACCACTCCTTGAAAAAGTACCCCAAAAAATAATCGTGTATGTGTAAAATAATACTTCTCTTACCTGAATATTATAAAAATTGTACTTGAACAAAACATTAAATACAAAGACAAACCTATGACCACAATTCCTGACTTGGGACAGGCACATGAGAAATGTGGTGGGGTTGAACTACTGTAGTGGTACCCAACTTTTCCTGACATGCGGCCAAAGCAAAAATAACAACAGACGAACCACAAATATCAAATAGAAATTCATCAAATTCTGCAAGAGAACAAATATATTATTAGGCGGGAAAATTCATTTTGAGCAAACCTTACAGAATAAAATATTCCTGCAAATACTGTCATCAATAGCCGACATTACCAAATAACATAAAAGACAAAAACTTAGTTAACCACAGGGCATAATCCAGATAATGCAGGAACAGTTTAGAGCAAATGAAGTTTACTTGCAAATATAATGAAAGACTACATAATTTCACAAACCGATTACCACAGTTTTTCATTTTTGGACACTTACAAACAAACTACCATTCATTGATATATCCGGTTGGTTCAAATAAACTTAAGTATATAAATGATTAAAGGTTTGTTTTAATGGACGTAAAATGAAGAATTTTATTCAGTTTCAGCATCGGATCTGGCCTAATTTGGTTGTGAGGTTCAAATATGCAGTTTTTGTAGTATTTATAATATAATGACATGACTTACTTACTCATCAATTGCAATTTATTGCAGTAGTTACTGTAATATAAAATCTTTATAAATGATATTATTAGAATTATACCTTGGATCATTTTTGTCATTTTTGCCTCTAGTATTCATAATAATCAAACATTTCTCTAGGATTGTCAGGTTTTTTCCATGTACTAACGATCATTTATGAACGAATAACATAACATTGAAAAAAAGAACTACGAATAGGTACAAAAGATGGTTTAATTTTTTCTTCCAATTCAATTTCAGTAAATGGCTTGAAAAGTATATTTGTACTGGTTCATATCAGTCGGTTCCAACAAATAATTGGTGTATACACCCTGCAGGCAAGCTGTGATAATACTAAGGTAAAGAATGATAACTCTTTATTATATTTGGATCAAATATTAAAATATATGAAATATATTGCAGTCGTATGCTTAGCTTATATGCCTTTCATTAAGAAGTTGAATTTGTTTGGTCGGAGATGTTTAGATTTACCACTGGGTGTCTGAACTTCATTGTCCACAACTCATTTTATATGCATCATAGGCTTTCATTGAAATGTAACTGATTATTTGATGATGCTTTGGTGTGGTGCATATTATAACCAATTTTAATTTGACGAACATTGTAAAAAAGTGTGCTCAATAGCACTTGGCAACGGCGGGAATATTATTGCCTTTTGAAAATAGATCTTTTTGTAATAGTGTTTGCAAAAAAATAAAATTGTTTAATGAATCAGACATACCACTTGTTATATTATACTCTATTATATGATAACAGCTTTTGTTGTATTAACTGCATTTCCAAATATACTCGGTCTGTCAGAAAAAAATTAACTTCACGACGCAACCGTATTTTTATTTTAGAAACAAATTTGTTTGAATTTAAAAAATAAAATTGGTGTCATATTTTAGTAAATCTTAATTGAACATTTATAAAAAATAAATTTTAAAAGAAATGATTATTGTAGGAACAATGGATCGCAAAAATAATGGACGCAAAAGACAAGTTTAACTGCAAGCACTGCATGATATTTCATAAGTACTCTGGGAAAGAGAAAAGCCCCAAGATACCAAGCATGGAAACACAGTTGAGTGACCACGAACATGAAAATGAATCGGAGTTGTCACCACGAACGCAGCGACGAGAAAGAATGTTGAAAAATCATCACAAAAAATCCCTTTCTATGGATACAGTTTACATGTAATTGTTTTGTCGTTGTGATAGTTGTTATGGCAATCAAAATTTGTTTAATGTTATTCTTTGTATTGTTTCATAATAAATATTGTACGAAAACGGTATAGTGTTAACATTATGAATAAATCAGATTATAGCAATCGAAACGAACAGCAAATATTATCAAGGTACGGAAAAATCTGTATTAGCAGTGTATAAAAATATACATTAGGAATGTACAGAAAACATAGAATTAATCAAAACTAAGGATTTATTTCCCATGTTTTTCTTGCTAACAACGCAGTTACAAGTTAAGATGATATGAACAATCAAAGATGTTGATGCCAGTGTCAATAAAAACAAAATTTTCAAAAAATTGTTCGTGACAAACGAAGGGCAGATTTAATGAAGGATAGTCTACCTGAAAGCGACAACTTTTAAAGCAAACAAAAACAAAAATATCTTTTCATCACAAGATACAGACTGAAATCTCTATTGTCTACGTTTCTGTATGGCAAACAGTTTGAAATTAACCTGCTTACTTAATAATTGCTATTATCACAACTTGATCTTGTTTGCCGATAAGGAATATGAAGACGAATATTTCAATTACAGTATCATTTTACACTTAACTTGCTGAGCCTTATTTCAGCAAGGCGGACGGAGTAGCAATTTAACATGAAACGTGAGCGTTGGTTTGTCAAAAGGTTGGGTTCATTATCTGACAAGTTTTGAAGTTGTTAAAAGCTCTATTTGTTTTTTTCCTTATGTACACCAGACTAACAAAATCATTAGATGACTGATTTTGTATTGTTTTGTTTTCGTATTGTTTACAAGTTTGTCGTGTTTATCGATTTATTATTTTTTCAATACACTTTTTTACTTTCTTTTTTACAATGGCCGATACAAGGGGCGGTCTTTTCACCTACGAACATCTTACTTTTTGGACCCCCTGAATTCACAAACGGATTTTGTGGAGTCCTTGATTCTCATATTTCAGCTCTTTTTCAGGTTATTATTTTCTTAGTTGAATTTTCTGTTTAGTCTTTCTCCTATTTTGCCATGTCTATCGGTTTGTCTCCTGTCAGTATTGCTATTTTAATCGCTTTTTTAAAACTGTTTGTGTTGGTATGTCTATCGGTTTGTCTCCTGTCGGATTTGCCATTTCAATCGCTTTTTTCCTGTTTGTGTTGTTATGTCTATCGGTTTTTCTCCTGTCGGTTTTGTTATTTTAATCGCTTTTTATCCAGTTTATTTTTTAATGTCTATCGGTTTGTCTCCTGTTGGGATTTCCATTTCTGTCGCTTAATCTTCTGTCGGTTTTGCCATGTTTATCGCGATGTCTTGTTATTGGTTTTGCCTCGTCTTTTACAGGAACCTTTTTACCTCTTCCGTAACGGGACCTTTAGAAGTTTGATTTCGACTGTAATTTGGTGGATGGCTGTCTCATGGACAATCATGCTACATGTCCTATTTTTATATTATCTACTTGTCAGCTTGTTTTAACCATTTGCACTAAATCTGACTAAAATCATTCATACAGTTTATTAAAACAAATAACAGATTGTCATGTTCACAGAAATTATAAAACAGACAACAATATAGTAACAATAATTTAGGGTGACATTGCACCAAGATGACTGTACAGTATCAAATATTTACAAATCAAGCTCATTTTATAATAGAAATTATTTACAGAAAGTATTTAACATGTGATGTTTATTAACAAAAAAATTATACAATATCATAGGACTGCACATCCCCTAGTGATTTCAAATTTGCCCAAAACAATGCTGCCAAATTTTAAGAATTCTCCAATTTCACAAAAGCTATTATAATTCTACAACTATCTGAATGTTACAATTATTTGAAGATTGCTCTTTAAAATTTTTTAAAATCCATATAGGATAATCCCATTCGAGAATGGATGGCCAAAAATGATCATTGATTTACTTTTTTGAATATTGCATTTTTGCTATGTTTGGATCTTGGACTTCCTATGTTTCGTTTCTAATGCTACTGATGAGAGGTTACTCCTTGAAATGTACATATAGCATACCAAATTCTCCTTATTAGTTCAACAATGGTAATTTTGTACTACTTTATCTTTTGAAATCAAATTTGTAAAGCTCAGTTTCATCGTAAAATAACTAGTGGCAAATAAAATATGAAATGAAACAAATATTATAATGAACATTGATATTCAAACTACAAAGGTACAGACAAGCTGTCCCCGTTTCGGAACTGCGGGACCTAGGACTTCGTCCCCAATTCTACTTCTAAATAAACATTAATATAAATTTTACTATTGATCACATTTAATGGTTAGCGGTTTTTTGTCTCATCATTTACCTAAATGAAGCAATGATTATATCAAATACATAGCACTTTTTGCTATGTTACCCTAGTATGTTTATTTCATTATGAATTAGCGTTAACGTGCTACTAGGTTTCAAAAAACATATATCATCAACGCACCAACCAAAAAACAATACAACCCTGGTAGGTCTAATCTTCTAAAAGTTTATATTTAATTACCATTAAGCAGTAATGTGCAAATTTGGGTTGTGATATTAATTTCAATTCAGTTCAAAAGAAACCATTATTTTACATAAAATACACCTTAGAAATCATGACAGGGGAGATAACCTAATATTTCACAGTCAAACTGTTTTAGCAGTCTTTCATATTAGAAAGCCGCTTGACAAAAATATTTCCTTCTCCAGAATTTGTACTTTGAATTTAGGCTTTGATAAGGTGTATAAGTTTTGAAGCGGACTGTTTTTATGAAAAATAAAAATTCACATTTATTATCAGCGGAAAGTATTTTTATGATATTTTATGCCATAATCCACAAGATGAGGTTTTTAAAATTCATATAAAATGTCGATTGTAATGGAAAGTTGGACTTAACAAATATGTATAAAAAGTAATAGAGGTACGAGTCCTCTTTCACATGAACAAATTTTTAACGATAACAGGAATTTGTTTACATCAACAAATATCAGATTGATATTTAAGACAATAACATTTCGTAATTGTCGAAATGTTACATAATATTATGTTGATAAAATTGAGGTAATGGTAACGATTCTCTATTGATACTTCTTACACAAATATCCCTGATACAGAGAAACTTGCTAAATATAAACAGAATCGACCGAATTAGATTTGTGATGATTGTTTGCAATGTTTCTAGGATTTCTTCCCGGTGAAGCAAGAGAGATGGACCGTTCTACAGGCTGTCCCGCTGAAATGTCTTTGTACGTGCTGCCACTACCACTACCATTACTGGCAAAATCTTCTGTTGAAAATTGGCCTTTTGCCTCCGCAAGTTTTTCTAACCATGTAGTCTAAAATAATTTTTATAACTTTATTATACATTCAATTTTTTCATTACCCTTAATATTTGAATTGTGATAAAGATAACTAAAGTTATTACAGAAAACACATTTGGTGTTGAATTACCTTAAAGAGTACAAACATAAAACCAATGAAAATACAATAAGATACTACGTTGTAACATGTATTTTATAGTTTTGGAAATTTTTATACATAAATGCTTGTTATGCAATACTGTGGGAATTTCGATTTCTATTATTTCTATTATCATAACAATATGTATATATCACAAAGGATTTGAGAGGTATGTCCAGGTAGTCAGGCAATTTTTCGATAACGTTATGCAGATATTTGAACTGTTGAAGTTACCTTAGCAGCGTCACTGGGTGAACTCATTGTAAATACTCCTATGATTTGCTGAAATCGACTTATCTGCACAATTACAAAGGCACACTTTAGTCCATTAGCTAGAAAATAAATTATTTGTTATTAAAACACTAAGTTAACATTAATGTGTTTGCTTATATGCAAAAGAGCTTTCTTTTTGTAAATGCGAGCATTTTCTATATAAGTGTCGCTCTTTAACTTAAATTCATTTTACCTAAATTATTGTTGAAAAAGGATATTGTCTCGTAACCATTTGACTTTTTGACTATATTAACAAATAAGAATATATAATATATGCCAGAAAGACACGACCCACTCTTAACAAACATGTTTACGACATATTCAATAGCCAAATTTAACTGAGTGTAAAACGCTTTTATAGATTTACCTTCGTCAGACACGCTGGAGGCAAAAAAAAATAGGAAGATCAATCAAATGTTATGAACTACTAGTTATATTCATGGAGAAAGTGAAATATACACTTCATGACGCAATTAACACCGATAAGCTAAATAAGATGATAACATTCGGGGAACTTTACAAATTATAATGATCTAAAGATGTAAACTAAAAAAAAAGTTTCAAAATAATTCCAGTACCCGACAAAAAATAAGTACATAAAACTCAAGACTCTTTTTTGTCTTATTTTTGCAATTTTTAAATGTTCTATTATGTTCTTCGACGCTGTTTTTTTGCCTATTGCATATTACAAGACTTTTGGCTGCTTTCTTTGTCGTTGTACTCTTTTAATTGTTACCGTCGATATATCCACCAGAACTCGAAATTAAAGAAACCACAGAAACAACTTGTGCAGCGTCTTTTTTAGACCTTCATCTCGAATTTGACAGCAGTGGTAAACTTAGTACCAAGATATACGATAA